>OX465295.1:53353534-53538528 GCA_949987735.1 Leucophora obtusa
TTTGGGCTATATGAGGCAATTCCATATGAGTGTTTCGAATTCGGTTAATCGATTAACAGATTCCCCGATTAATCGCCCTATTTTAATATCGAAACAAATAATTTAAAACTCAAATAATTATTAGGCCCGAATAAACGGTTAAAATAAGTGGATTAACCGGTTAAATTTTTAATATGGAATTTTTTCTTTATTTTTTTTAACTTTGGCTAGAAAATTGCAGGCAAAGCGCAGAAACAACAAATACTAACTAAAATACTGTAAAATTCTTTATAAATCGAGAAAATGATGTCCTTATGCTTTCAGACACCTTTTTTCACCAACTCCAAGCAAGTAGAAATTGCGCCAGCGTATATGAAGAGACTCCTAAATTTTAGTAATTTTTTTTGTTTTCTGCAAATATTTTAACAAAATATCAAAGTTTATGTTTTTAAAAAAGGTTTTAAAAATCATCGCGAAAGCCCAAATAAATAAATAAGTTAAGGTGTTTTAAAACTTCGCAAAGCAAACGCCGTGTCTGGCTGGAGCAGGCTTTAGAAAAGTTTTTCATTTCTGTTTTAATTCTTTTAAAAATTGAAACTATTGGAAGTTAAATTTCCATCTCCTTCAGGACAAGGTTGCATTTGCTTTAAAACTGCGTCACACTACTGTCAGTTGACATGCTAATTCTGTAAGAACTCCAACCATTTCTTACATCTCCCAAGAAAGTATAATCGGTTCCAAACCACATCAATTCTACAACATTTAAGTTAATATTTTAAGCCGTTAGCTTAAACTTTGCGCACAAAAGTTTCCGAACATTGCACACGCAGTGCAACTTCAGGGCCAGAAATGTTTGGAATCGCCCTCAATAGCTTCTTCAGTTTCTTTGCTTTTATTTCATTCCTGCGTCCTTTTGCACTACCCATTCCTGTTTTTCTTTCAATTATTTGATACTTTTGAACTTTTTGCCCACTCTGGAATCACACTTACTGGTCACGGTACTCTGTTGCAATTTTTGCCATTTTGCTATCTATTTTCAAACATTGTTTAAACAATCCATAAAAGAAATAAAAATAATTGAATAGTCTGTTAAAACAATCTTCAATTTTTAACTGACAAAACGTTAGAAAAAAATGAGATTATGTAGTTTGTTTTTTCACATTTGAAGTTTTTTTTTTGTTTGAATTTTCAAAACACTATACACACAATACACACGATCATATTTTTATTGGCTATATTTGTGTTTATGAGTAAAGAATTTCTTTTAATTTGAATTGAAATAATTTTGTATATAAACAAACTATTTTAACAAAACACAAAACCGAAAATATTTTAATTTTTTGTTTTAAAGCAGAAAACAACGAAATTATTTTAATTATTTTTTATAAAAATAAAAAACTAACAATAGAAAATTTGACTGAAAACATCAACTCCCACAGACGATATGTATTTTTGTGTAGCTTATTTTTTATTGACTTCTACAAAAAGTTAAACAATATGTTTCCATGTATTTTAATTGATTTTTAAATTGAAGACAAACTTTACCTATTACTTTTCAAATAAACCTCAATGGGTTATGGAAAATATATTGTGAGTGTAGATCAACAATTTTTTAACTTTGGCATACAGAGTCTTAAAGTCTGCCTTTATCGTCTATAACTATTTGATGACTTCTGTTTTTTATAGCAATTTTGCCATCGATTTATAATATTTTCCTTCTGTATCTTTAGTAAAGTGAATGCGACATGTATATTTTTTTTTTATTTATTTTCATTTTCCAACTTTATAATACGTTTTATGGATATTTGTTGCTGTTTACATTAAGTTTAGCAAAACAATTTGAATTTCATGAAAACACAACTAAAATAAAAATATAATGTTAATGTGTCATTGAACAGGTTATAAAATTTAAATTGAATATTATCATCATAAATGGAGAATGCATTTCTGTATCTGCTGTTTTTTTTTCATTATACTTTTACATATAAATGTAAAAATTTTAAACAATTTCAGCGGAAATGAAAGTATTGGAATTTTTGTCGTTTTTAAAAATATTCTTACAAGAATAGAAATAAGAAACTTAAATTATGCTAAAAAGGAAGGAAAATTCCAATTTTGTTATAATGCTTTAAATATTTGTCGTAGGCAGTAGAAAGGACAAGAGGTTCACACTTGCCTTTAAGTGTCTGTCCGTCTCAGTATCAATTAACGTGTTATCCCTATAATACTTTATACTAGAGATGAGCGAGTGACACGAAATTTTTGTCAGTCACGTGATTCAAGCATACACTTATTAAAAAAGTCCGTAAAAAATTTGGTTGAAACTACTAAAAATTAGTTAAAAATGTTGCTGCAGAAAAAAACTGATAAAATTAGCAGATTAGTTTTGCTATATATTAGTATTATAGAAACAGCAAAAGTAGAACTGTTAAATGTATAGAATTTAAGTTATATTTGAGTTAAATTTTTGTAAATGGAAAATAAAAAATTAACCTGCTAAAATCAGCAAAAAAAATAATTAGTAGCCCAAAAAAAAAAATTAAAATGTTTCGAAACTTTTTTTCGATTTTTTTTTTAAATGCAAATAAAAATCGAGCCTTTTAAAATCCGCAGTTTACAACTTTTTTAGCAAATATTTCTGCTGATTTTAGCAGTACAGACTGCTATTTGCATTCAACTAAATTTAGCTTAAAAAAATAGCACATACTCACGTAATTACTATACATACTCACGTAATTTGAGAGTGAGTGTTAGTACACTGATAGAAATAAAACTGTAAAAATAGTAGAAAAAGCAACAAAAAATTAGTTAAAAATGATGTTGAAGAAAAAACTTCTGAAATTAGCAAATTTTTTTGCTAAATACTAGTAAAATAAAAACAGCAGAACTAAATTTGATAAATTTACAGAATTTTAGTTATAATTGACTTAACGTTGAGTTAATTGAAAATGAACCATTATAGTTACTGTAAAATCTGCAGAAAGATTTGCTAATTATTAGTATACTAAAAATAGCAAAAACCAACTGTGTTATATCCACAAAATTTTTGTTATTTTTAAGTGAATTTAAGGTGAATAGAAATAGCAGTCTATTCTGCTCAAATCAGTTGATTTGAGTTGATTTGAAGACTCGATTTTTATGTGCATTAAAAACAATGGCAAAAACTTTTAAATTTTTTTTTTCTAGAGTTGATTTATAGGAAGAAGAAGAAGAAAACATTTTTATTGAAAAATTTAACAGACACAAGGGAATCACCAGACTGCCGCAGTTTCGTCTCACCCAAAGACTCGAAATTTTATGTTGTGTGTTTCTAGCGTAAAAATTATTTAGCAAAATTTTCTGCTAATTTTAGCAGGTTAAATTGTTATTTTATATTAACAAAAATTTAACTCAAATGTAGCTAAAATTCTGTATATTTAACAGCTTCATTTTTGCTGCTCCTATCTTACTAATATTTAGCAAAAATAATCTGCTCAGTTTTAACTAATTTTTAGTAGTTTTAACTAAATTCTTTACAGACTTTTTCTACTAATTTTTCTACATTAATGTAAGAATAAATATTTTTTGTGCAATTTAAGCGTGGGTTTAGTTTGTCCATCATAGATTTTTAATAAATTATACTGTTTTTGGTGATGTCTTCGTGAACGTGAGTGATTTTTTCAATATATTTATGCAAGAATGCTTGAGTGTGCGTAGAAAAAAAATCCCAGTGCGTGATTAGTTGTTTTTCTTAGTGAGAGCGTGCATCAGCGAGAGTCAAAAAATCACTCACTTACTTGTGAACAATCAATAAAAAAAAAACTTTAAAAATTTAAGTTTTTTTTAATCTTTTTATCTTAAAATACTTTCTTGTACGTATGAAAGTGAAGTTAGTCTATAAAATATTTAACAACTAAATTATCACAATTGTTTTCATCTCTTTTAACCTGTTAACTACTAAAGCCAATAAGCTTTAAATCATGATAAATATGCCCCCGCTATTGACCCAAATTTTCCACTTGGTTTAAAAATACTCCAAACACAACTAACTAAAAGAAGCCAACAAATTGGGTCGTAAAAATAAAATCAAAGCAAAAACAACAAAACCACTTAAACGTCTTAAAAGAATTGGTTAGTTTAAGTTGGTGTTAAAGATGTGCAGTTGTTAAAAATTAAGTTTAAACATTATGATTAAATTGTTATTCTTATTTAAAGGCTACAAATAAATAGCGATCACAACGAAGTTACAACGTTTTTGTAAACAATCTAGAGAATTTAATGCAAAAGTAAAATTACTCAATCAGCCATAAAACTGGTAAGAGAAAAACTAAATAGAAAAAAAGTCAGCTGGAACAAAAAAAAATTGGTATTCAAATTTAGTTGATATTGAAAATTATAGTGGTTTTAAATTAAACATTAAGTAGAGGAAAATTACACAAATTACATTAGATGAGAATTATTTTGATTTTTTTAATAACAAGAACTTTCACTTATTTTGTTTAAGGAGAGTGAGAAAATTTTTTTAAATTGTATTTTAGGATAACAATAAAAGCTTCAAGGTCTTTAAATAACAATATATTTATATTGAAATTTTGATTAAATCACATAAATTTAACTTGATTACTTTGGCTTAAATACAAAATATTTAAAGACCTAAAAAATAGCACTCAGTCAAAACAACTACAATAATAGGAAAAAGTATGTAAAAAAATTTGCTAGAGCTGCTAAAGCCTAGTTAAATTTACCTTTCTGAAAACTCTGCTGAAACTGGCAGATTATTTTTGCTAAATATTTGTAAGATTAGAACAGCAAACATAAAACTGCCCATAAAAATTTTCTGTTCCAAAGAATCGGTGTAGAATAGCTACTTTTCCTTTACAACCACTTCTATTGCCAATTCTAACATCGATGACTTTTGTTTGAAATTGCCCCAAAAGCAACCACTTCTATAGCTCCAAAGTGGAACCGTTTGCCCTAGAATCAGTTCTGGAAATAGTTCTACAATTGATTCTACGTCAGTCATACCTTCCATCTAAGATTCGTGGAACTGGTTCTGGAACTAGTTACATGGAATCGGTTGCAGTAGAACCAGTTGCAGAATTGTTGTGGTAGGCTACCGATTGTAAAAAAATTGGCTGGGTGTTAAATATTCAACATCCCATGTGAAAATCGAAATATATATGAACATACATGATCATACATTGTCTAGTATATGATCATGTATGGGCATACATGATCATATACGTCCATGCATAGTTCAATGTATGACCATACATGATCTCATATATTTTCATATATCTTCGGATCCCAAATTTGAGGGTATGGACTTAGCTACAAAAGATACAACTTTGACTCTAACCAACAATTATACTGAATTAACTCATCGGGAATCGAACATATTTTGGGAGTAAACACATTTTAAACCTATTGTCGGTATCGAGATTTGTCATTTGTCAAAAGTTAGCCATACTTTGAAAGAAAAAAAATCTCACGATTTTGACCTCTAATATCTTCGGTGTTTGAAGTGATAAAAACTTGATCAATATATCAAATGAAAGCTTTTCTTCTTGATAGCATACTAATAAGCACAATTTTTGTTCTTGTATAGGTTTTTTATGGAATAAAAACATTAAAAAAACAAAAAAATTAAAATTCCTACGCCGAATCATAATGGGTCAACAAAAAAAATGCTATCCTAAAGATATTTTTATTACCTTTCCAATGGTGTACATATTGTTCCAACCCTATCATAAATGAAGAAAATATAGTTAAGTTCATTTTTAAACTTTAAACCGAAGTAACTCTCCATACAGGCTTTTCGGTGAAAAAAAATTTCTTCGGGCCTCCAAAAGTGAGTTATATCAGTATTAAAAATTTAGTATTAATCGGTGGGGTGCCTCTAAAGCCAACATACGTCCAAATTATTCAATTGAATCAAAATTGAATCAACACAAATAGGAACAAATCTTATCTCACTTTATTCAATGTCCAATCATTGATTTAAAGGCATTATGAATTATTCAGTAACACTATGGAACATTTTTGGGATTATTGTCTGGGGGGTGAGAAATTCCAAGTCAGGGTGATGGTACTAGGTCAGTATAGTAAAACCCTCAAAGGGTTTGGCGTTCGTATGTGTCATTTTTTTTTATGACCTTTTAAATTTTTTCCTTATCTTGATGCTTTTTCGCTTAGTTGTAACTCGAGAACCACTTGTCCGATTTTGATGAAACAAATTTTTTATGAATTTAAAAAAAAAATTTTTAATTTTTAGGCAAAAAAATATTTTTTTTTCTCCACAAATTTATTTTTACCGGCAAAACTGTTGATTATAAAGAAAAATGTTATATGAACGGATTAAAGAAATTGTAATTCTAAATTTTTCTAAATTTGTTTCATCAAAATCGGACAAGTGGTTCTCGAGTTACAACTAAGCGAAAAAACATCAAGATAAGGAAAAAATTTAAAAGGTCATAAAAAAAATGACACATACGAACGCCAAACCCTTTGAGGGTTTTACTATACTGACCTAGTACCATCACCCTGACTTGGAATTTCTCACCCCCCAGATTGGCTGTTGTACTGTGTAATTTATAAAATGAATCCAATTTTATGCATATAAATTCAAAAAAAGAATTATCTCTTTCAAGGTCTGGGTGTGTATGTTTGTATTTTTTTCTCATTCAGTAACAACAACAACACACAGTTAATATATTTTTTCATGTTAATATGGAATATTCTAGAGGTGCTTTTACATTTTCATTCATAACTTTTAAACGTCTGGACCAAATATGTCCATTTCCAATACCAAACTGCTTAAGAAATTGGACAAAAATTTTGTCTAAAAATTAACATCCTAGCACAAGTATTTTGAGCATGATCATGATTTCAACAGACAGACAGACAGACGGACAAGGCTATATCGGTTTCGCTATTGATAACGATCAAGAATATATATTTTTTTATGTCCCAGATTTTTTTTTCGATGAGTTAAAAACGGAATGACAAAATGATATATACCCTCCTGCACAGTGGGATGGAGGGTATAAAAACTAAACGCATTATCTGCAATTTTACATCTTGCTAGAGCCAGTGAGAGAGCGTTTAACAGCGACTTTCATGGAGACTAGTCTTATATCTCATACTTTTTCAAAAAATTCCAATATTTTATTTTTTATTGCAATTTAGACGTAAACAATGATTTTCTTCTTAATCATTGTTTAATATTACATAAGATACCAGGCCTTAGTCAATAAACTGGCTCCGAAAGTTAAAAATGTAATCAATCAAAATACACCATGAGTTTCGAGTTAGTTAAGGCAATATGTATACAGTACAATTAGTTGGACTGAATAATTTAATTTCCCAGTTAACATTTGGAGTCCGAAAAGACTTATAAAAGAGCCTTGAGACCTTCAGAATTAATAACAATAAGAAGGTGTTTTTCTTTACAGGTGAAGCCTCTTTCTGAGTCTTCATTTAGGAGTCATAAATGACTCCCAATTATGAGCTATGAGAGGGTAAATTTCCCTCTTTTTTAAGAAGCTTTTCAGAGTAATTTAAGTACATGCCTAGGAATCGTTTTCTGAGTCATTTTGGACTCATTTTTGAAGGATTTGTGATACTTTTCAGATATATTTAAGTATCGATTTCGGATGTGTTTTTACGGGATTTTGGTACTTAAATACATCTTATATTTTTATTCTTTGATCTTAAAACAAACACTGATCATTTTCAAATGCATTAATTTTAAAATATAAGTAAATCATAAATTTACAATAATTTTCGTTTACAATAATGAACATTATTAATTTAAATAAGAAACTTGATCTTGGAATCCTTAAACGGGAATGTTGTTTCTTTGCAGCATGAATCCATTTTATTAGGGTGAACATCCAATGAAGGTAAACCGGGGGATATTTGTTGCTTGAAAAAGGTCCAAAAAGCCCAAAGTGTTGAGTATAATAAGAAGAAACACAAACACATTCAGTGATTAAAATTGATGCGCAATATTCTTTAATTTGAATTTATTTCACTTTTGTTTAACTTATTTGATTATAGAGAAATTGTATCTCTTTGAAGAAAATAATAATAAATTTTTTGGCAAAAAATAAACAACAAAATGAAATCATGTACTTATTTTATTCATATTTTTGAGCCTTTTTCTAGTGTTCTTAAAATAAAATTATTTGTACACAAATAAGACTCTTTTAGGACTCATGATTTAGGACCTTCAAAAGATACTCATAAAACTGTGCTATTTCTGGATGTACACAGAAAAAAGTATCACAAAATTTTAAGTAATTAAAAAAATTGTTGGCTTTTTACTTAGATATCTAACAATTTTTTTATTAAATGTTTGTAAATTGTATCAAAAATATCAAAAAAATAGCCTTAGAATTTTTTGAAACAAAAAAAAAACAAATCATTTATTTTTTGTTTTCAATTGCTCAAATGTTTGTAAATTGTAACAAAAATTTCAAAAAAGTATTTTTTTTGTCAATACGACAACATAAAGCGAATAATTGTTTTAATATAACAAACTCGTTGTTGAATTTTATTTTTTTATTTTTAACAAATACAAACAAGTTACAAAAAAAAATTATTGTATTTACAAAACACATTGTTAAAAAAAAATTGATTTTATTTTTAACAAATTACAAAAAAGTTACAAAAAGGGATTTGTATATACAAATTCCATTGTTGGTGCCTTTTTAAAAAATTTTTTGTTTGTTTATGCAAAAAAGGTGTTTAACATTACAGACAGAATTTTGTAAATTTTTTCTGTGTATGTATTAAATTCCCTTTTTGGAAAATTTCCCTTTTGTTTCTGAATCATTTTTGAATCGTTTATGTATATTCAAATCTGAGTCAGAAAATAGTGTGATTTTAAAGCGTTTATTTTAAGAGGCTCATAAAAATGAATCAATAATGACTCGGTTAAGACTCTAAAATATGAATGCCCAGAAAAAGGTCATATTTTTGAGTCTTTAAAGAGTCATAATTTCTGAGCACTCAGAAAATTGTTGGCTGGGTTGTTTTCCTTAAAATAATCTACATGTTCATAAAATAACTAGAAAACATTCTGTATTATTACAATTCATTAATGTGTATGCTCTTGTACTATTTCCTTATTATTCTCATTAAATTGATTAGCAACAATTTTCAATTTTTAAAAAGTATAATCCCTGTCAGTCATCATTATCCCCTTACTGACAAAAAATATCAACTCGACATCATTACTAGAAGCAACAAATTCAAAATTAGTTAAGCTGTACAGTAAAAATAAGAAAATTCAATTTTCTTTTTAACATTTCCATGTGCAACGAATGTGGTTAATATGGGACTAGACAACACAAACTGTGGTATGCTAAAATAAATAAAAATATGCTGATTGACAATCACTCATTATTAATTCAGTGGAAAAAATTTGGTATTAAAACAAACTATATGCTCGTGATAAATTCTTGATGTTTTTGTTCTAAAAATTTGCAAGTAACACCAACTAGCTAAAGAAAACAACAAGTTCATTGGCCAAACAAAAAAAAAATATATTCAAACATGTTTATTAACAACACTTCTGAAGTAGTGAATAAGTAATACTAACAACATATTGTTATTGTTGGTTGTTTGTGCATATTTGCTCCCTGCTTGTTGCTGCTGCTACTAATTTGCATGCATTCAAGTGTAAAGTCATCATCAACAACGACATCATAGTATGTTTTTCATCTTAGACGGAGGACTACCAGCATTTTTTTACTGCAGTTATGATGTTGTTCTCTAGTAGTACTTACTACCACTTTTGTCTTAACGTCAAAGACATACTTTTAAAAACCTTCAAGTGCTAAAATCAGCAAAATCAATGTTAGAAAAAAAAAAAACATGAAACACCAAAAAAAAAAATTAACAAGATTGTGTCATGACTTGTGAGGTGACTGATTATTATTTGTATAAATTTATTTGTGAGGTAAAAACTAAGCAAATTAATAACAAAAATATGAATATTTATATTAATTTACAACGAATTTGCAATGACCTACACCAGATTCAACTAACTGAACCTTTTTAAATGAACAAGTTTGTTCATGAACGACACAACTCTAATCTAATCGGTATACTAATAGGTCCAGGTCCAATATTTTTTGGTGTTACAAACATCAGAACAAACTCATTATACTCTGTTTATGTACACTGCGAGAATTATCTGCATGATATTAATGAATTTTTGCATAAAACCAATTAAGTTTCACTGGAACTTGTCCACTGAAACTTCTTATTGAATTAATGCAAATTTTTATAAAATGTTTTGAAAATATTCATTTTATGTATTAAAAATTTTGTAAACTCAATGAAAAACTTTCAATAAAACTAGTTTCATAAAATATACGAAGCTTTATCATCAAATTTAAGAAATTTTTCATTTACTTTGTAAAGAAAACTTTGCTAGTTTACTTACAAATTTCATTAAAACTCGTCCAGTAAAATTCTCTCTGCGTAGTGGTGTAAATTAGAGTGCCCCTTAATAGATTTGTCATTACACCCCCCAGTTTTACTGGAAATGGTCCCAAATGGAAGAAATCGATTTTTTTTTTGGAAAACGTTAACGTTCGAAAGTTGTTCGAAAATGGCCCATTTACACTATTAAAAATTTCCAAAATTCGAAATTTGGAAAAAAATTATTTTTTATTTCGTTTATTCATTTAATATAGTCAAAATAATTCAGACATGGAATTTTGAATTCATCGGATATCATTAACCCACCTTAGCCTGGAATCCAAAATGACCAACGAATTTGATAAAAACGCAAAAACGTGTTTTTTTAAATTATTTATTTTAAGATTTATTAAAACGCCTAATTTGGAGATGTCGATTGCCATTTGTACCACATAATAGTTGATATTAAAGAAAAAAAAAATTGGAAAAATGATAATTCGAGTTTGTGTTTGGATCGACTGCTTTCCAGAACATTTTAAAAAAATTGCTTATTTTGTCAAAAATTTAACAAAATTTGAGTGTTTTCATCAAATTTTAGACAGTTTTCGTAAAAATATCACTCAAATTTGCTTAGATTATAATTATTTTTACATTTGTTAAAAAAATATTTAACCCTTTAGTGGCCTGGGGTCAGAAAAGTCCCATGAAACTTAATTTAATTATGACTACGATATTGTAAAGCCATTAAATTGATAAAAAAGATCTCAACTGGATAAAAATAATTATTTTATATAACGTGATCCATATGGGGTTAATTTTTATACTTTTGGCCAAAAACGACCTACTAGGAAATTAACCGAATAGCAAATAAAAAAAAAATTTTTTACCATTTGATAAAAATTATTATTTTGAGTAATTTGATCCATATAGGGTTAATGTTAAAATTGCTTAAATTCAAAAATATCGAAAAAATCTGAAATTTTGATTGTGAACATTTATCAACAAAATTCCGTTAGACACAATGAAGCAATATTATACTCATATAATATCCAACATTTGTATATTCTGAAAATATAACTAAATTTTGGATGTACCTGAAATGTACTTTTTGCCAAAATATGAAGTTGCTGGCCCACAGTGGGGTGTTTTCAGGATCGATGATTTAAAAAGCATAACAAGAATTTGCACAATTAAAAATGGTACAATATATATTTAATTTTAGTCCTATCAAATAGAAATTTTGTGCTAATGTGGTTTTCCAATCACTGATTCTAATTTTTTAACTGGATTTTGAAATTTCCAAATGGCGAAAAGATAAAGCCATCAAAGTTAGTCAACACAAATTCATACGATTAAAAGATCACAAAGATATTAGCCGATGATACACACAGGGGCCTTTTCAGTCAAGTACGATCGTTTCAAAAATATTAAATAATTGGAAAATTTAAAATGGAGGATGCAATATGGCGGCAAAATTTATGGTTATAATTTGAAGTTATGGAATTGGTTGCTCAATGGGACAATTTCAAACAAAAATAATTCGTGTTAGAAACGACAGTGGGATTGGATTCGAAGGAAAATTGTTTCTTGTAAAGGGTTTTTCAATAGAGCGCTACAAAAGTAAAAAAGTTTAAATAAAACAAAAATGGTTTTGGATATCAATGAAATTCTTTATTCCTGTGAAAGTACGTTCGATGCCATTATGTATGGAAATCGTTCTCTTTTGCATGGCCACCACGGGCACGCTTGCAGAAGTCCAGACGCTGAACCCAATTTTCGACGGTTTTCAAGCATAAATCGGCCGATACTGCTGCAATTTCACGTTCGATATTCGTACGAAGTTCATCAATAGTCGAAAACTTGTTGGCATAGACAATAGATTTGACGTAGCCCCACGCTCAATTGTTGATCTGCTAGGACGATTATGACGACCATAAATTGGACGTAGCGCTCTTAACGTTGATGCCACTGACTCCGAATTTCTACAGTAAATTTTAATAATTTCGTCTCGTTGTTGGCTCGTATATCTTTCCATCATGAAATGGCAAACCTTACTGAAGAGAAATGTCAAAAGAGCGGCAAGAAATATGGCGTAGTTTGCTGTCCCTGTCTTTCTATTTTTGTAGCGTCCCTGTTGAACAACCCTTTACATTTACGGTATACTGCTTCTTCGGCTGGGCTTTGGGATTTCTGTTCTCTTTGGAATTTTCGGCTTCTGATATATAGGGGCAATCACCGAACAATTATATACATAATTCTAACCGAATATCGGTGACATATCACAACCCTAATGGACATTATCCCAATTTCAAGTTTTAGTATGTGTCAGATAATAATACCCACTTGGCATTATGGCTACAAGTTTTCGGGAAATAATGCCGAAATTAGATATTGTGATAAGCTTCATGCAACTGGAAATCGCTTTTAACCGCGTTTTGTATACGGTCGTTAACCCTGCTTTATATTTCCGGATTACGTTCAAAATATTTTGTTCATAATACCCACAATGGAAATGTATATAACGCCCGTAGGGGGTTATATACACGAAAAATTCGTAGTCTGAATTTTAATCATTTTAGTAGACCATTTCGCTTATTTTTAATAAAAATTATTGTAATAAAAAAATTCTTTTTTTTATTTATTTTTTAAATCGGGTTTATTTATTACGGAAAATTTGCAAATCTTAAAATGAATTAAATGGGCTTAGTGCTAAAATGTTATGTACATTGCGTAGGGTAGCATTGAAATAATATGCCGCAGTAAATATATTCATTCACTTTTCTCAATTTCTCCCTAACACTTGAAAAGTTCTTTTTTAGCTTGAGGTTGTTTATGTATGAAATTATATAATATAATATTAGCATTATGGTTGCTTGGTTAAGCTTGGTAGGTCTAAAGTACAAGTTTGTGATGACTTATGGCCAGTATTATATCAAAAACTCATTAAGCAATAAATTGTCTTGCCTACATATAAAAAAAATAGCAAGCAAAAATATAGAATTACAAAAATTAAAAAAACAACAAGCCGAAAATTGGGTTTACTCATAAAAAATTTCCACAGAATCAAATTTATTTATTAACAACTCACTTTTGCTTGCAAAACAAGGGTCCATTTTAAATTCTGACACACTTTCGTAGTCATAGCAAAACTACTGATTTAGAAGATGTTACTGGGCTCCACGCAAGTCGCTCAACTACTGTCAATAGCTCTCTCACTGGCCATGTCTGACATTTGAAGAAGTTAAATTGCAGTTAATGGGTTCAGTTTTTTATTATATTTTTTCCATTTTATCATAACTTAACCTACCGTCTTTTTTTAAAACTGAAAACCTGAAATGTCGGTCAGAGCTAAATAGTTAACAGAGTCCGAGATGCATGCATCCTCTTCATATTCTATGCTCGCTCGTTAGTGCTACACATTAAAATATGCGATTGAAGAAGGAAATATTTTTAAATGCAGCAATATTGTTAAGAGTGTTGAATTTTCAAATTGGCATATCAATTGTTCATTTTACTAGTACCTCGCTATAGTTTCTTAAATTTCAATCAAATAATATTTATGTTATGGAACGAGGCAATTGATAACAGCTGCTATTTCTGTTAAGAGAAGTTTTGATATTCGATCTATGTTGAACTTAGTTGTCAGGTTTATGTCTCCAAATATAGAACGAACCATGTTTTGTCTTTTATTTTGGGATCCAAATTGAAAATGAGAAGAATTCTTAAAATCAGTCATTAGTTCTAAGTTAACAAATCACTAAATGGAATAAGTTTGTTTTAGTAATATTTATAAATCACTCATGGTTATAAATTGACAACCCCAGTCGCATATTTATACCCTACACTAGTATGTGGACAGTAGACCGTACCAAAAAAAAGTTCGCCGTACACAGTCGAATCTAAATTATTTTTGCAAGAAGTTGTTTTTTCCCAAATTTTTCGTTATATCTTTGGCCGGATCTTAAAGTAGTATGATACATCGATGTTTTTTCTCGAGGGCATCAATGTTCGCCTCTAACGATCATTGACCTCAAGTATACCGTTCTAGTATTTACTCAGTTCCTGCCACACTAATGGACCACCCTTATGTCAGAAAATTAAAGCTCGGAAAAAATCATTAAACTTGCTAAGGAAGTTTTTCGATAATTCCAGTAGAAATTTTTTAATTTTTTTTGTTGCCGAACGAAAAAAAGCGACCCCTACGCTTTTTTAAATTTTTTTATTGGATTTTTCCTTTATAGCAAAACACTGGTCTCCTCGAGGCAAAAAAATCGATATATCATACTTTAAAATCCGACTGTAAATGCTGAAACTATAACGAAAAATTTTAAAAAACGACCCCTACGTTCGGGAAATTTTTTTTTAATTGCCTTGCAAAAATACTTTATATTCGAAGGTGTACCGCGCACTTTTGTTTTTGCCTGTAATTTGGTACGGTCTAGTGGACAGGGTATAATGGGTTTATGTTGTTTGCAACTTACAAAAATATTGGACCTACACTAAAAAAAAGTTTGTATAAAAATTCGTAAAAGGGTTTCCAATGTTATTACAATAATATTATGCAAATTTTTAGTATAAAGTTATTTGTTAGTAAAATAATTTGGAATCCTCATTTTACTAATTTGGGTTGCTAATTCTACAAATTTAATTGTACTAAATTCTGAAAGCCAATTAGCTAAAAATAGCAAAAAATTACTAACCTTTTTCATTGTGAAAGCTAAAAATTATTTGTTTTTTCTATAAAAATACACATCCTGGTGGATTTTTTGTTTTTTATATGATCGTCAGAAAGAAAATTTTTTCTTTAAGCTTTGTTTTGCCATTTTCACTCATACACTTAAAAAAGTTTGACAGTTACTACATGACAGTTGTTTGTGTAGTAATCAGTAGTTGTTGTTTTTAACAGAAATTACAGTTGTTTTTGTGTAGAAAAATGCAAAACAACTTTTATGACGGTTGTGTAAGAAAACAACTAACGAAAAGTACTGTAATTTCGTAATAGTTGTTTAAAACAGTTATTTTTAATATCATAATAAACAACTACCAAAACAGTAATTTTACAGTAAACAGTTATTTTCTTAAGTTATCTAAAAAATAAAACATTTCGTTGAATTTTTTTAAATTTTAAAAATTATTGTTTAGTTTATATTTGTTATTATTGATATATTCCTAGTTTGCAAATAAAAATCAGAAACTTGTATTGTGTCTCCAATGCATAAAACCGTAATAACTGGAGAACAGTTTGGAAATTTTGTTTCATATTTTAAATAGGCTCAAGTAATTACACTTTTTTTTGTAATCGAAAGAAAAAAAAATAGGTTTTTTTATAAAAATATACTTTTATAAACAAAAAGAGTTAACTGTAAAAAACAGTAGTTTTAACCGATTTTGTCAGTTGTTTTGAAATTTTTGTAGTAGAAATCTATCAGTTAATTTTACGACATTGTTAGTTATTTTTAATGCATTTGTTAGTTATTTTTCAACAGTTAAAAATAAAAAAAGTTTTAGTTATTTTAAAGGTAAACACCTTTGTCGCCTTTTTAACTGCATATGCCTTTGTTTTAACTGTCATTTTCAGTAGATTCTACCTACAAACTTTTGTAATTTTTGGGCTCACCTTTTTTCTTATAAAAGAAATAAAAAAAATATTTTTCAATTAAATTATATTTTTATGAAATCAAAAAAAAAAAAAAACAATTCTGTGAAAAATAGTCGTTTTTACCAATTTTGCCAGTTGTTTTAAAATGTTTGAAGTAAAAATCTATCAGTTATTTTTATGTTATTGTCGGTTATTTTTCTAGAAATTGTTAGTTATTTTTTAACAGTTAAAAATAACTACATTTTTAGTTATTTTAAAATACCTTTATCTCATTTTTATTTGCAATAACTTTTGTTTTAACTGTTCTTTTCAATAGATTTATAAAAAATTCTAAGAATTCCTATTTAGTTGGCATAACTTACAATTTTGATTAGAATTTAATAACAAATAATAACTTTCAGAGACTGGCATACCTTCCCCCTCAAGCAGTTATCAGAAACAGAAAAAAAAACCAACTAACCTATAAAAAACACCCAAAATCAATGACTTCCACCTTATAAAGTCATATTTTTAAATCTGTTAGTGCCTCATTTATACCTGTCAGTAAGTCATTCTCTCACTTAACCCGACAGTCAGTCAGTTCGCTTCATTCATTCATTACTGCTCAATCAGTTTTGTATTACTTTAACACTTTAGGCTACAAATTAGGCTATAACACACAAAAAATTCAAAAACCAAACAATTTGTGTTAGACACGTTAAGATCTAGCAACAAAATATTGGCCAGAACAACTATGTAGCTATTTATTTATTTTGCATGATGTAAAAAATAAAATTTGCAAACAAAATTTGGTAATCATAACTGTAGATTGGCAGAAACTATAAAGACCAACGTGGTAATTTCTGTTGTCTTTTAATTTAAGCTTAAATAACAAATTAAAATGATTTTTCTAGACTAAGCATCTATTCGTTACAGTTAAGCCAAAAATGGAAAACAAATTAATTTAACAATTTGGAACAGAATGTCAGTTATTTGCAGTAACGGATGTCACAATGGGAAATTATTAAACAAAAAATTAGCAATACAAATGCGCATATGCTAAAGCTATTAACTTTTAGACATGAAACTAAAATCAATTAATTTTAATTGTTTAGCGGTTTAAATAAAGACACACTTCGGTCATTATTTAAGGTTGACAAAAGATAATGTGTATTTGGTTTGGAATGATAATCCAAAGATATTATGTAAAAAAATATATATGTGCATTAAGCGAAAAGTATAGAAAATCAATTTCTTAAAGATTTTTTATCCGGAAGTTTTACACAATATAAACATAGTTGATATATTGAAATAAAAACATTGAAAAAATACAATAAAGGTATTCATTTAAACTATTTACGCCTCGTATACTGTGTATATGTTGTAAGTTTACTCGATTAGTGTCAAAACTAGTTTACGAGCCCTGGTAAATATACGCTTTCATTTTTGTGTGTAAACTTTTTCGTATTTATACATAAATTTGAATATTGTCAAAAATAAAATTATTTTGTATTGTTTTGTTTGTTGTTTTTTATTTTCTGTGTTATAATAAATCCAGTTAGATGAATACCACTAATATTTTAAGGTCTTTAGATAAAATTAGCTACAGTTAAATTAACCAGCTGGTAAATATTAGGTTTATTTTTTCGAATTTTATATCTATATTTATAACTACCCAGTGTAGAAAATTATTACCAGATGTGTGGTTATGTAACTACATACTTGGTAATGGTAACTAGTTACTTTTGTTATTACATTTCTTATTACCTTTATATGGCGATGTCGCGAAAAATAATGAGTTATGGTTACACACCAGCATACGAAAAATCAGAAAATATATCGTTACCTATGTGCTTACCAGTACTGACAAAAATAATGAGTCTAAAAATAGATTTTCAAAAAATTAAATTATATAAAAAAAAATATTTTTTATTGTATTTTTTTTTTTTAATAAAATTTGCTGGTGCGGGAATCGAACCTGGGTCTACAGATTGCCAGTCAATAGCTCTACCATCTGAGCTATATCGACATGTAATATTTAATAGATAAAAACATAATTGACCTGCTGCACACAAGTAAGCTTACTCGCCAACATACAAAAAATCTAAAAATATGTGGTTACATATATCCTTACCAGTGTTTAAAAAATATTGAGTCTAAAAATAGATTTCAAAAAATTTTCAAAAAAATCTGGAAAATTATTTTCTATTTTAAATAATGATAAAAATAAGTCATTATCAGTAACTCATTATTATATGTTTTAAAATAATGCAGAAGGTAAGTGGGTGTCATTACTGTTAGTCCAAAAAATAATGATATGTCATTACCGTTTCTACACTGGGTACTTTAAAAAAAAACCACTATCCGTACTTACCTTACTTTTCTTTTATTTTTTGTAAACAAATAAAATTTTAATACAATATTTGGGACGTCTTTGTACAAAAGCTGTTTTCATACAAGGACTTCGTTGGAACGCGAAATGGAGCAATTATCTTGTGTGTCCTGCTCTACATTTACTAATAGACGCATAATTCATTTGATAGCTTTTGTTGTTTTTAATTTTTTATAAAATAAAAAATACTTAAGTTTCAAATATTTTTACGATAAATATATTTATTTTACATTTGAAAGAGAAAAGCCAAGAATTTTTAAGACTTGGCAGCAGTTTTATAACTACCCAGCAAAGAAAGATGATCATTAATGACTAGAAATGAGCTCTATGAAAGTGGTCCGTCCAAAAGAGCCCCCTGTGTACTCAGAAATGACTAAGAAAAAAAAAGTATCAAATCGAAATTTTCATCATAATTTTAAATAATTTTTTAATCTTCTTTGAGTCCGAACAATGAACCCTCATTTTGAGACAGCTTTTTAGATTGTAGAGGCAACTTTTTGGATTGTTTCCTGAGGGTTCATATTTTCTACCAAAATTTCTATGAGCCATTTAAAAATCTTATTTATGAGCACTCCGAAATTGCTGGCTGGGTTACTTAAAAATTTTATACATGCTTAAATTTGTATGGAATACTTATACAAAATTAAAAAAAAAACAAACCAATTCTTTAAAACAAAATATTTGAAAACTGTAGTTTGACTTCTATGACAATTTAACCTTTTAAATTGACCACAAATGCACCAAATGAGTATTTTATAATAATACATTATGCTAATTCAATAAAAAAAAAAACAAAATTTGAAAAATTTTCATGAAGAAATTTTCCCAGTACAGTGCAATGTTTTAAAATTTCGTAAAAATTAAAAAAAATAAATATTGTTACGTTTTTACCTTTTAAAAACGTTGGTTTATTTACTTAAAATAACCCAAGTTCTTTTCTTTTGTAACTAAAATAACACACACACTCTTTTGTTTGACATTGAGAATTTAATTAACACTTTATTACTTTACATACAACAGTACAACACACACAACTATACAAAGTACAGCGTTCAACTAACTATACAAGACTAGTATGCAATTGACTACACAAACGCTAATGCGTAACTGACTTAAATCCCATTTCTCGGGATATTTTCTTCTAAAGTTCCAGAATTTTCTATACTAGACTAATCTAATTTCGTAACAATATTTAAAAACAAATACAATTTTCAACGAGTGAAAAGGTTAAAGTCGGCCATGCCGACTACAATACCCTACACCAGTCTGGTTAAAAGCCAACTAATGTTTGGATCCGAAATTCGAATGGGTTAAAATGGGACTTGTGTCAAAATTTTCTATAATGTGAGTCAGCGAACCAAATTTCATTAAAATATCTTAATATTTGCGACCTGCAGTTTGTAACCAAGCCAATTTTGGGGGGACCCTTATATGGGCACTAGGTCTAAACATGGACCGATTTTAACCAAAATCAATAGTCATCGTCCTTTGGCCGACATAAGTCGGTGTACCAAGTTGCATCAAAATATCTTAATATTTCCGACCTGTAGAGTGCGCACAAGAATGCATGGACAGACAGACAGACGGACGGACAGACGGACATCGTTAAATCGAAATAAAAAAAAAAATCTGAGCTGATCGGTATACTATAAGGTGGGTCTAGGACCAATATAGTGGTGCAGGGTATAAATAGCAAAAACAAAGTGTTATATCTATAAAATTTTTATTTTTTTTAAGCTAAATTTAATTGAATGCAAATGGCAGTCGGTCCCGTTAAATTAACAGAAATATTTGCAAAAACATTGTTAGATACTGTTTTCAAAAGGCTCGATGTTTATTTGAATTAAAAAAAAAATTGGGGAAAAAACTTCGAAAATTTTAAATATTTTTCGTGATTTTTTTAGGCTACCAATTGTTTAGCAAAGTTTTTTGCTGATTTTAGCGAGTTAATTTGCTATTTTCTGTTAACAAAATTTTAACTCAAATATAACTAGAATTTTATAGAGAAACAGTTTTAATTTTGCTGTTTCTATCTTTTTAATATATAGCAAAAATAACCTGCTAATTTAGCAGTTTTTTGCTGCAGCATCATTTTTAACTAATTTTTAGTATTTTTAACTAAATTTTTTACAGACTTTTATCTATTAGTGAATGTAAATGTAGTATAAATGATGTTTTTTTTTGTTTTCAGCAACTTAGTTAAATCAAACGTAGTTTTACATATTTCTTATACTCATATTATTTTGAGTGTACCATAAACAAGCTCTGCAACATTGTAGCTACTAAACAAAAAAACTAATTTGCATAAGTTATTTAAAATCCCTTCGTTAAGGAGGTAAAGAAAAAATAAAATTTAATATAAAATTAATATTGTGTAAACCACAAAATTTATTTTTGTAATTTTTATAACTATATACAAAGTCATTGATTTTGGTGGTCGCAGTATACAATTACAATTCAAAGTACAAAATACAATTGGGCAAAGAGAGTGTTTTCTGACCAATAACAAAATTATTGTCAGCTATCAAAATATATCTGCCAATTCAAGCTCCTGAAAGCCTTCATTTTCTTCAATATACCACAAATTGTTTACATGAGAAAATATTTTTAAGATAATAAAAATGAAAAAAAAAACAACATTCAATATGAAAACTGTTTTTAGCTGTCAGTAGAGAATTTTTGTAAATGTGTTGTGTATGAATGCCCACAAAATTCGATTTTCATTCAATGATGTGTTTGTTATTGACATGCCATTGTCATGTTGTTATATGTCAATAATATTGGTAAAAATTTTAACATTTTCTTTCGCTAAAATTGGTGTTTAAAAAAATCCTTTGAATGATTGTCAAACAACATTTTTGTTCAAAGATGCGTATAAACACAAGTATTTAGTAAGTTTGTTTTATAAGGTGCTGGTGAAAGATATTTTAAAAATTTTCTAGCAAGTGTTTGGGAAAATAACTCAACAAAAAAAAAATATTTAAAAGGCGGGTTTAACAACATTATAATAGAAATATGTTTGACATCTCACTTGAAATGACCAATGAATTGAATAGTAAATTTGATTTTTAAATGTATTTTTTTATACATAATTTTAATTTTGAGAATTCTCATTTTTATACCCTACACCACTATGTGGTCAGGGTATTATAAGTTTGTGCTGATGTTTGTAACACCAAAAAATATTGGTCGTAGACCCACCTTATAGTATACCGATCGGTTCAGAATTTTTTTTTATTTCGATTTAACGATGTCCGTCTGTCCGTCCGTCCGTCTGTCTGTCTGTCCATGCAATCTTGTGCGCACTCTACAGATCGCAACTATTAAGATATTTTGATGAAATTTGGTACGCAGACCTATGTTGGCCCAAGGACGAACAAGTTTGATTTTGGTGAACATCGGTCCATGTTTAGACCTAGTGCCCATATAAGGGTCCTACCAAAATTATATTGTTTATACGCTGCAGGTCGTAAATATTAAGATATTTTGACGAAATTTGGTACACAGACCTATGTTAGCCCAATAACGCAGCCTATTGATTTTGGTGAACATCGGTCCATGTTTAGAACTAGTGCCCATATAAGGGTCACCCCAAAATTATATTGTTTATACGCTGCAGGTCGCAAATATTAAGATATTTTGATGAAATTTGGTACATAGACTTATGTTGGCCCAAGGACGAAGCCTATTGATTTTGGTGAACATCGGTCCATGTTTAGAACTAGTGCCCATATAAGGGTCCCCCCAAAATTATATTGTTTATACGCTGCAGGTCGCAAATATTAAGATATTTTGATGAAATTTGGTACATAGACCTATGTTGGCCCAAGGACGAAGCCTATTGATTTTGGTGAACATCGGTCCATGTTTAGAACTAGTGCCCATATAAGGGTCCCCCCAAAATTGGCTTGGTTACAAACTGCAGATCGCAAATATTAAGATATTTTAATGAAATTTGGTGCGCTGACTCACATTATAGAAAATTTTGACATAAGCCCCATTTTAACCCATTCGAATTTCGGATCCAAACAATACACCAGACTGGTGTAGGGTATTGTATAGTCGGCATGCCCGACTTTAACCTTTTTACTCGTTATAAATTATTTTGTTTAATTATTTCACCTTCAACGATGATTCCCGCACTTAGAAATAATTTCTCTACCGGTTTTTATTTCATAATATCTTAGGAATTCTTTCAAATAAACAGTTTTCTTCTTTATACGTTAAAGTAAGATTAATCTATAAGTGCTTTAGAGGAATTTAATTTACTTTGTCTACGTCTCTATGTTGCAACATTGACACTTTGCTTACAAGTGCAACTTCTGCACTTACTCTTTAGCACACAAACACACATGTAAGCATGTGTTAGTATTTAACCCTCTAACCGGCAAGGCCGCCTCCAAGTGGGGTATATTAAATTGACCACAAATTCACCAAATATATATTCTAAAATAAGAAATTAACGTTCTTCGATAAAAACAAAATTTACATAATGTTTTTTGAAGAAATTTTTCGTGTTTGGAAGCGAGAAAGTGTCTAGGTTTAAATTTCGAAAAATTAAAAACAAAAAATATTTTAAAACAAACAAAATTTTCAAAAATCAGATTTAGAAAAAAAAATTCTTCTAATATTAATTATAATTTTCCTATGCGACGATTACAAACACTACAGAAATAAAAAGAAAAACATTTCGTTAAACAACTATATAAGTTTCATTACAATAAAGCCTAGGCCGGCTATAGGGTTAATACTAGAAACGGCACTTGTTGTTCTACCAATTGACAGTCAATTTAAGTTAACAGTTTTATTTTTTTTGTATTGTTTTGTAAAGACATACAGTATGTGGAGATGAGATTAGAATTTTATTTAGTGGCACAGTTTTAATTAAAAATTGTTTAGTTTTTAAAATTCTTTAATTTTTTCTTCTTAAGAATGCAACCGAAAAAATGTAAATGTAAATGTAAAAATGTAATTCTCTCATCGGGTTAGTTTTAAGGAAACCCAAAGAAGAGCCCGATCAAAAAAATTTATATATAGTCATATATAGAAATATATTGTTTTATCTTATAATATGTGAGTATATATACTGTCATGAATAGCCATATAACCATTTATTTTTATATATTGTGTTTTATAAGATTAGATATCAACCACATATACTATACATAAAGAGATATGACAGATCTGTTGTCATATACAATTATAAATGATCATATATAACATAATAATGATCACACTTGGTGGCATATAAGCCATATATTTTGAGATATAATTATGTATGCCCTCTTATAAAAATTTGTTGGTTGTATGATGTAAGATATTTCTATATATGATTATATATTATATTAAATGCTATAAGATATAATTACATATGATTCCATATATGGTGCAAGATTAACAATATAATTTTAGATATGATTATATATGGTCCCACGTCAGTAATATTTTCAATGTGCTTAATATATAATTATATATAGTCACATATTACCTGAGAGACCCTACTAGCGAATTCCAGCTCGGGCACAAAAAAATTTTTTTTTTTTATTTTTTAAACTCAATTTAATTTACTTGTAAATACCCTCCCTACTAAAAAAAATTATATGTCTTTTGATATTATATATAATAATATCCGAAAAATGAGAACATCTAATTGTATCAAATTATATCGTATTATGATCATATTAGATCTAATTTGACGCAATTAGATCTAATTTGATGGAATGAGATATGGTTTGATACAATTTTATCCGAAATTTGGTCCTTATCCAAATGTATCAAATATAATATAATCATATCCAACTAGATATAATGGTATATAATTCGATACAATTATACATAATTATATGAGGCATATGTAACTATATGTCGGTCTATATATAATTGGATATTGTAATATGTTGCGCTATATATTGTGCAATATATAACAAGATATAGTTATATATTTAGGATATAATTTCGTAAAATTTTATATAATTATATCTTGGTATATATGTTCCAATATATAATTATACAAAATTTTATATGATAATATATGACGATATCAAAACTTTTTTACTTGGGCTACTAAAAAAAATTGTATGACTTTTGTTATTATATATAATTATATCCGAAAAATGAGAACATCTAATTGTATCAAATTATATCGTATTATGATCATATTAGATCTAATTTGACACAATTAGATCTAATTTGATGGAATAAGATATGGTTTGATACAATTTCATCCGGATTTTGTCCTTATCCAAATGTATCAAATATAATATAATCATATCCAACTAAATGAAATGGTATATAATTCGTTACAATTATGCATAATTATATCTGGGATATGTAACTATCTATATATGTCTATATATAATTTGATATTATTATATGTTGAACTATATATTGTGCAATATATAAAAAGATATAGTTATATATTTAGGATATAATTTCATAAAATTTTATATAATTATATCTTGGTATGTATGTTCCAATATATAATTATACAAAATTTTATACGATAATATATGACTATATGAAAACCTTTTTACTTGGGTATTTTTTTTTACAGATCTTAAAAAAATTAATGCCTTTTTTTCAACAGCACCTGAAAGTTATGTTTAATGCAACTTGGGATTAATAATATTTCAATATGTAATTATATATTGTCATATATAACCCCACACATAAATATGTATGTGACTGAAGTACTATTATCGAATCCCAGCTCGGGAACAATTTTTTTTACTTTTTTTAACTCAATTTGATTTACTTATAATTATTATAATTATTTTTTTTTACAGATCTTAAAAGGATTAAACCATTTTCTGTAAACAGCATCTGCAATTTATGTTTTCAATTAATAGTATTTTATATATATAATTAGATATCGTATTATATAATAATTTCGTTAAAGTTCTGAATTTAAGTTCTACCAGAGAGAAAATGATTCGTTTTTGTAATATTTCTACATACAATTTTGGCAATATTCTTATTTTTTTACTCCTACTTTTAATACCAACAAAACAACTTCTGAAAAGGTGTTGGATAAGAGTATTTTTTTACAAATTGCTAAGCTTATACATGTCATACCTTATTTAAAAGACATTTATATTACCTTTTCAACAACATGTATATTGTTCTTATTACTTTTCGTAATTTTACGTACATTTATGAAGCTAATATAATATTTTTAAATTTCAGGACATATGGGAAGTGGGCCTGTCCTTGGTCCGATGTTTCCAAAAATTTTAATTTTTCTTAACTAAAAGGTATTATGTTAGTTGAACAAAATTTCAAAACTCTGTCTCCACTCCTTATATTTTTGTACAATCGTTATATGGGATCAAAGCACTGTGCACCGGTTTCAAGGAACGGATTCTATAACTAATTCCTTATAATCAAAATGTAAGGTTTTACTGTACCAGAACCCGTTTTATAACTAGTTCTAGCACCAGCTCTTAAGCAATCTGATCTAGTTTGAAGGAAAAGAACCGATTGCTAATATGTCAAACACAATACAAAAAGAACCACTTGCAGAACATGAATTAGAAAAAACAAAAATACAAAAATGTTGAATTTTTTTTTAAATTTTGCTTTTAATAAACTTCCCAGGGAAATTATCTGTTCTAAAGAATCGCAACTTTTCCATTGTAACCCCTTCTACTGTCAGTTCTAACGCCGATGCTTTTTGTTTGAAATTGTCCCAAAAGCAACCGCTTCTGTAGCTCCATAATGTAATCGGTTGCACTAAAATCAGTTCTAAGGTGACAAAGGAAAATTAGCTATTCTATAGCCAATTCTTTGGTACAGAAAATTTTCCTTGGATGTCTTACATTTGTGATCTTTTCGCCATTAAAAATTGTGTCTTAAATTTGCATTAAACTATAATTAAGTTGCAACCTTGTCAACAATTTGCGGTTAAAAATATTGAAAAAATTTTCTAGAAAAACTTGACTAGCTTTTTGGGTTTATACTGCATTAGTATAAGCGATCTTCTTTTGTTTTTGGCAACAATTGGTATCAAAAGGGTCAAATAGTTTAAGCAGAAGAAAGTTATGCACACACAACCAAACTAGAAAATACAATTCAGGCAGTAGCCAAAAAGCTGAAGAAGGGAAAAAAATTTTTTTTCTTCTTCTTTTTTTTGTAAGCATGACGTGATGATGTTGGCACTATGACTTTAGCATAATCAATGAATAACTAAACAATTTCCCGCTCCACCAGTAACTTTTTTTAAGTTTTAGCTGCATAAAATACTAAATTTTGCCTTGGTAAATAATTGAACGCATGTAATCAGTTTTTGATTTTGGTTGTTGCAGTGTTTTGCTGTTATTTTTGCCATTTAAGCTGCCAGATTTGCCACTGATTTGTTAAAGGAAATTACTTTAAAATGATTACTTTTTGTTGTTGCTGTATATTTGTAAGCAACTCCTTACTGCACTTTGATTTTCAGTAGCTTCTTTTTTTTATCTGCCTCATTTTGCTTTTATTTTCAATTATTGTAGTTTTGGTAGTTTTGTCCACGTTTATTTGGGTAAAAGTGCAACTAAACATCAATTACCCCAATTCCCAGGCCAATGTTGCATGTTGCATTATAGTCAATTGAATTGTGAATTACAATTCTACCAGCAGACACAACAAAAGTAATAATAAATTTTTATAATAACAGTGCCACATTAGAGCTATGAAATTAATGCAACAACTCCCCAATGTCCACTTATATTAAGAGCAAGAGAGAGATCTTCTATTTTAAAATGATTTTTTTTTTTTTGGTAATTTTTCAAATAAGGAATAAAAGGAAAATTTATTGATAATTGAACAGGCCTCCAAATTTGAACAAAGTCAATACTGAGATTACACAGAAAAAAGTATCACAAAATTTTAAGTAATTAAAAAAAATTGTTGGCTTTTTACTTAGATATCTAACAATTTTTTTATTAAATGTTTGAAAATTGTATCAAAAATATCAAAAAAATAGCCTTAGAATTTTTTGAAACAAAAAAAAAACAAATCATTTATTTTTTGTTTTCAATTGCTCAAATGTTTGTAAATTGTAAAAAAAATTTCAAAAAAGTAGTCTTAGAATTTTTTGTTATTTTTTTTTTTGTCAATACGACAACATAAAGCGAAAAATTGTTTTAATATAACAAACTCGTTGTTGAATTTTATTTTTTTATTTTTAACAAATACAAACAGGTTACAAAAAAAATTATTGTATTTACAAAACACATTGTTAAAAAAAAATTGATTTTATTTTTAACAAATTACAAAAAAGTTACAAAAAGGGATTTGTATATACAAATTCCATTGTTGATGCCTTTTTAAAAAATTTTTTTTTTGTTTATGCAAAAAAGGTGTTTAACATTACAAACAGAATTTTGTAAATTTTTTCTGTGTAGAGTGGAATTCTCCATTACAGCAGGTTTTTTTATATATCTCATTTTAGAGAATTTTTTTGTAGTTTTTTAGAGGGATTTTCAGAAAAAACTTCTTTTTGTTTTCAAATACTCTTATCCAACACTTTTTCACAAGTTTTTTTGTTGGTATTAAAAGTAGGAGTAAAAAAGATAACCCTGCAAACATTTGGAAGATATCTTCCAAGAATATAGTAAAGCGATATCTTCTTTTTTTCATTTGAATGAAAATAATCAAGGAGTATTTTAAAATTGTCTTTCTTTTATCATTTGGAAGATATTTTGGATATATTTGGAAAAACCAATTCCAAAATTGTGTTTTTAGTCATAATTTTTTTATGATAATATTGCGCCAATATCAGCTTTTTATCATCTAGAAGATAAACCCAATTCGTTTCAAATTTTTCAAAATGTTGGAAAAAATAATACAGAATTTGTAGCAAACACAATTATATGAAATATGGGAAACAAATTCGTTGAAAAATAAGGATCAGTGCGCGAAAAAAACCGGGTATGATGGCAACAAAATAATTAATGATTTGCCAATGTATTATGTATGCAGATATTCTTTTTCAGAGTTAAATTTAATAATGAAAAATATAAATCGTTTAGTTTGTTTCGAGGAGTTAATTTAGCGATATCACCTTTTTATCTTCCAGGTGATAAATTAGCAATATTGCCGATTTATCATTCAGAAGTATCGCTTTCATATTGCTTGGGAGAGATCCCCCTTGCTCCCGAAAGGGGGATCTTCCGCAATAAGAATATGATTATTGCCGCAATAAAGTTTTTCTTCCAGGCGATACGATTGCGAAACATTTTCGTATTTTAATGTTTGCAGGGTAATAATATTGTATGTGAAAATATTACAAAAAAAAAATCATTTTCGCCCTGAAAGAACTCAAATTCGGTACTTTAACGAAATTATTATATATAACGATATCTAATTATATATTTAAAATACTACTGATTGAAAACATAATTTGCATGTGCTGATGACACAAAATGGTTTAATCTTTTTAAGATCTGTAAAAAAATATTTATAAATAAATCAAATTGAATTAAAAAAAAAATAAAAAGAAAAAAAAGAAATTGTTTTTTTGTGCCCGAGCTGGGATTATCAGATTACATGTGACTATATATAATTATATATTAAACACATAGAAAATATTATTGATGTGGGACCATATATAATCATAGCTCAAATTATAGTGTTAATCTTGCACGACATATGGAATCATATATATTTATATCTTATAGCATTTAATATAATATAATATATAATCATCAGAGAAGACAAAATTGCTTTTTATGCTTTTTATTGCTTGTTTTACTCATATTTGCTGCTTTTTGCTTTTTTTGGACTTTCCGTTTTTTAGCTTTAAAATGCCTTTTTCTTAAGATTTTTGAGCTTTGAATTGTTTTTTTAAGACTTTTTGCCCAAAAATACTTTTTTTGCTCACAAAAAAATATTTTTTCTCTTAACTTTGAATTTTTTGTTTTTTAAACTGTTGTTTTTCCAAGTTTTTTTACTTTTGCTTTTTTTACAATATTTTTTGCTTTAAATACATCAGATTTTGTTTTTTTCTGTCTTCTCTGATAATCATATATAAAAATATCTTACATCATACAACCAAAAAAATTTTATAACAGGGCATACATTATTATATCTCAAAATATATGGCTTATATGCCACCATATGTAATCATATATTATATTTTATATGATCATTTACAATTATATATGACAATAGATCTCTGATATCTCATTACGTATAGCATATATGGTTGATATCAAATTTTATAAAAGACACCCATCAAAAATATTAAGGAATACTTCAAAAAGAATGATTATTTTATCTTCATTCAATAAAATAATATACAAAAATAAAATAAAACGAGTAAAAAGGTTTAAGTCGGGCATGCCGACTATACAATACCCTACACCAGTCTGGTTAAAAGCCAACTAATGTTTGGATCCGAAATTCGAATGGTTTAAAATGGGGCTTGTGTCAAAATTTTCTATAATGTGAGTCAGCGCACCAAATTTCATTAAAATATCTTAATATTTTCGACCTGCAGTTTGTAACCAAGCCAATTTTGGGGGGACCCTTATATGGGCACTAGGTCTAAACATGGAACGATGTTCACCAAAATCAATAGACTTCGTCCTTGGGCTAACATGGTCTGTGTACCAAATTTCATCAAAATATCTTAATATTTGCGATCTGCAGCGTATAAACAATATAATTTTGGGGGCACCCTTATATGGGCACTAGGTCTAGACATGAACCGATGTTCACCAAAATCAATAGGCTGCGTTATTGGGCCAATATAGGTCCGTGTACCAAATTTCATCAAAATATCTTAATATTTGCGACCTGCAGCGTATAAACAGTATAATTTTGGTAGGACCCTTATATGGGCACTAGGTCTAAACATGGACCGATGTTCACCAAAATCAATAGGCTGCGTTATTGGGCCAATATAGGTCTGTGTACCAAATTTCATCAAAATATGTTAATATTTGCGACCTGCAGCGTATAAACAATATAATTTTGGTAGGACCCTTATATGGGCACTAGGTCTAAACATGGACCACTAGGTCTAAACATTTAACCAAAATCAATAGGCGTCGTCCTTGGGCCGACATAAGTCTGTGTACCAAGCTTCATCAAAATATCTTAATATTTGCGACCTGTAGAGTGCGCACAAGAATGCATGGACAGACAGACAGACAGACGGACGGACGGACAGACGGACATCGTTAAATCGAAAAAATAAAAAAAATCTGAGCCGATCGGTATACTAAAAGGTGGGTCTAGGACCAATATTTTTTGATGTTACAAAAATCAGCACAAACTTATAATACCCTGACCACATAGTGGTGTAGGGTATAACAAATACAACAACACATAGCGACATGACGCACAAACATAGTTTTCTACTGAAAAATTGTTAAATTTACATCACTATCGGATCTTTCTTATGACACGCGCGTGTTAAATTCATTACTGGAAATGCCAAATTTGAACTACTTTTATTTTTGAGTCGTGTGTTTTCTGGAGCTGTTAGTAGTTCAAAATTTGGCATTTCCATCAATAAATTTAACACGTGCGTGTCATAAGAAAGATCCGATACTGCTGTAAATTTAACAATTTTTCAGTAGAAAACTATGCTTGTGCGCCATGTCGCTATGTGTTGTTGTATTTGTTTTATTTTATTTTTGCATTATCTCATTTTGAATGTAGAGAAAAATGTCATGCATTAAAAAGTGGATGTTCTCTTTTTGCAGGGCAGTATATAAAAATATATATCACATAAGTGATATATAATTATATATGGCTATTCACGACAACATATATATTCAATATTATACGATAAAACAAGATATTACTACATACACTCAGCAAAGTTCTGCAGTTACTACATGACAATTATTTGTGTAGTAATGCAGTTGTAGTTATTTTAACTACAATTGCAGTTAGTTTACTTAGAGCAAAATTTTTTAATGTTTTTGACAGTTATTGTTTGAAGCAAACTACAAAAACTACTACATTGTAGTAACATTTATTTTATGCAGTTATTTTGAATTTTGTTACAAATACTTCAATTTTTAAGTGTGCGTGTGTATGAAGTAGACGAATGTGTGTACGAAGCACTTGTTTAGAAATTTCTAGTGAAAGAACATGAGAAGAACATGTTTTCTCTTGTCTTAGTCATAAAACTACGCTAAAGAGTGAAGACGCGTAATACGGAAAAGGTTATATATTTTATTAAACTAATATAATTTTTGTTTATGTTATTTTAACTACATTTGCAGTTGTTTGTACAGTTTTACAATAATTTTCATATATGTTCTTTTAATTGCATTTGTAGTTGTTTTCACTACATTTGTAAGTTGATTTTTAACAGTTAAAAATAACCTCGCAATGCAGTTGATTTAAATGCAAATGTAGTCTACACCTTTTTAGCTGCAATTGTAGTTAGTTTAACTGTCATTTACAGTTGATTTTACCTACATAATTCTCTGAGTGTGTGACTATATATAAATCTTTTTGATCGGGTATGTAAACTTTGTGTTATAAAAATATATACAGTTTTTGGTCAATCAAAGCATTAACTTATTCAATTAAAAGTTTGTTCAAAAACTAATCTTAATTTAAACAAATATCACTACGCGACAGTCAAAATCGGGATGGGATGAAACCAACGGGAAATGTTATATCGGTCAAAAACAAGTTATACGTGTCCCGGCGTTTCGCTGGGTCACCCCTAGGAATCGAGATATATCTTTTTTTTGACATAACTCGAGAACCACTAGTCCGATTTTGCTCAAACAATTTTAAAAATTACAATTCCTTTAATCTGTTCATATAACGTTTTTCTATATACTCAACAGTTTTGCCGGTAAAAATAAATGTTTGTTACCGCTACCATAAAAATCAATAACCTTTTGTTTATTACTTTTTTTTAATATTTTAGGCAAACAATTTTTTTTTTTCATACATTTATTTTTACCGGCAAAACTTTTGAGTATATAGAAAAACGTTATATGAACAGATTAAAGGAATTGTAATTTTTAATTTTTTTAAAATTGTTTGAGCAAAATCGGACTAAAAAAAGATATATCTCGATTCCTAGGGTTGACCCAGCGAAACGCCGGGACACGTATACTTCTTTTTTACCGATATAACTTTCCCCGGTAGTTTGAACCCTTCCCGATCACTGACCTCTACCATTTGTCTCACAGTGTATTTAATGAAATATTTATGGTTAACCTTTTGTTCTTTGTAATAAAGAGGACAAGCTTTTTCTGACTATTTTAATGGCAAATAGTCACTTATGTCGTAAACATTTTTCCACTTATGTCGTAAAAATTCCATTTTTACAGATCCTTGCCATTTTGGCGATTTATTAGACTTTTCATTTCAAAAAAATTCTATAAAATACAGTAAAATCCCAACCTTTTAAGATAATTTTTAGAACAAAATTTTCAAAAAAAAAAAATTGTTTTTTTTAATATTAGTAAAAACTAAATTCCGGATTTTTTTACAGCAACGAAAATTTCAAACTTTAGAAATCATACTAATTTACGCCGCATGCACCTTAGCAGTTCAACTGAAAATTCATAAATAATTGTTTTTTGTTTGTTTGTAAATTTTGAAATTTTTGGAATAAACTTGTCATTTTTGCTTTTTTTTTGTGCTAATTTCGCTGTGTTTCCTGTTATTTTGCGTGCCGATTTCAACTTTTTTGTGCCATTTTAAACTTGCCCTGGTAATAACACTTAAAATCTCTAGCAAGAAAAAGTACGCTACTAACAAATTAACAACATACGAGTATATAAGATTTTTAAATTACACTATTCAAAATAATGCGGATTTGCTTGATCGTCACATATGTACCTCTAGTTATTTAATTAAACACTTCATAAAATCCTTAAAATAACGGCTTCCTAACAAAAATAAAACTATTGTCTATTTAAATTGAAAAAAATCTGTTGAAATGTTTTGAAAACAGCTTAGACTTAAAGTTTAATTAAATTCAATTAATTATTGACACATTTCATTAAGTTTTCATTATTGGCCAAAGACAACAGTTAAGTAAATTGTGTCGTAGTTAAAAAAAAAATAAATAATCGAGTTTAGCATATGAACAATATACAAAAAATAAGTTAAAAACAGAAAACAAGGATAGTCTCGAAATAACTATAAACATTGATTTTGGTGTTAACTTTTGTTGTTGTTTCAATTGCCACTGCCACTGATTTTTTTCGGATTGTTCAATACTTTCCTCTGTATATTCTTGTGAGCTGTTTTTCTACACAAAATGTTTAAACATTTGTCTTCCTTTTTTTGTGCTTTATTTTTAAAGTGGTAAAATGCAATTTTATGTATATTGAAGAATCATTAATGCTATGTTTTGTCGCACAATCGTAAAAACGTGAGAAATTTATCTAGAAACCAAAACTTAAATACAAATGTTAGTAGAGTTACCTTTTTAAAGCTGCATACATTTTGTAACAGATAATGTCATTTTGCCAAAATCATTTAGTTTTCGTTATTTGTAGTGATGACTGCAAAAAAAAAAGAAAAATATGTAAAATGATTTGTAAGTTAAAAGTTAAAATGAAATAAATTACAATAAATAAGATTTAGAAGTTCTTAAATTACCTTAAGAAATCCACAAGATCCGGCCAGACCTTTATGATTTTGACGCCTTATTTTATAACGTTAGCGGCCATACATATTCAATTAAGATGTTTTCTGTAGACAATAGCCACCAATTTTTGCACACAAACGAACTCCTGAGGTAAATTTTTAATATAAAAAATTTTAAGTAAATGAATGTTCCTTTTAGTTTGACTCTAGATCATAAATTAATATCACTTTCTGTTTAAATTATTTTCAAATCAAAGAAAGATGATACAATTTTTACAAGTAAATTACAAAGAATAAAAATATATTTGAAAGAATTCGATAAGACCAGCACTACAGAATACGTATTTTCGGCTTAAAAAAAAAAATTTTAGATATAACGTATGCCGCCCAGAGCCAAAGAAAAGTAAAAGTATAAGCACCAGCTAGAAAAAATTTAAATAAAACATCACTTTTTGGGCATTTTGCGGAATTTATAAAAAAAAATGATTGTTTTTAAACATGATTTTAAGAATTTTTCGTAGCTAAACCATTTTGGATAATGGAACAGAAATTAATATGTTATATTTCGGAAAGTATTGTCTATCTTAAAATATTTTTGGCATTATTTCTCATAAAAACCCTAAAAAGTTAAGATTTGAGGGTGCCTTTATGTGCAGCCAGCTTGAGGTTTATATTAAAGTTTGTTTCTTAAGTCTTTTGTTGTATTGTTTCCCTATGGGGAAAGGGACCGGTCCAAAGTGACACGTAGGATAGGTCCCAAGGGGGCAGTGACCGGTCCTTGATCGGCCTCTTTGTTTGAAAGAGACACGTCACTTTAACATGGCCTTGTCATTGGAAATGACCAATTGCCACAGTTTAGACACCTTGTGACAGTAAGGTGGTGTGTCTAAAAATAGCCTTTCAAATAAACTAATAAAAAATTAAGAATTAAAAAAAATCTACTTCGCGTCAGAGTAGGGCTCGATAACACAACCTGCTGCTTGTTAGGCAAACGCTCTACCTTCTGAGCTAATGTTGCTTATGCGTGATGGCTGGCTGATGGTAAAGTTATGTATTTTTCGTTTCTGTTCAAATAAAAAAGAAAAAGAAAAAACAAACACTACAAGCAAATAAAAAAAAATGGAAAAAAAATAGAAAATAAAACAACACTAACACACACACAAATATAGTGGAAGTGCCTTGAATACGCCCCCGATTGACCGGTCATAGGATAGGTCTTTTAATGGCAAGTTGACTCGTATTTTGCGTTGGCCATAATTAAATTAAAAAATCAATTAAAAATTAGAAAATTACTTCAAAAACTCTGATAATATAATTAATAATTTTAAAAATTCCCCTTAAGTTAAAAAGAAAAGTTAAATGAAATACTAATTGTTAAAAATAAAACAGCTTTAACATTAAAAAACGTTGAAATTACAAAACTTAAAATTTTTTACCAAAAAATTGTAGAAATATAAAAAAGAGCTAAAATAAGCAAATCGTAGAAAAATAAAGTTAAAAATAAATAAAAAAAAGAGTAAAATAAATAAAAAAATATTTTTAAAAATATGCCGCGAATTTTGTTTTTTATTACGGTATCGGTCAAGTTTTTTAAAAGCAACAGTGAACACTCATAGAAATAAATCTGTAAAAATAACATAAAAAGTTACTAAAAATTAGTTAAAAATGATGCTGCAGAAAAAACTGCTAAGATTAGCAGATTTTCTTTACTAAAAGCTAGTAAAATGAGAACAGCAAAATTAAAAATTTTAAATTTACAGAATTTTAGTTATATTTAGGCTAACTTTTAGTTAATTGAAAATAGCAAATTGTACTGTAAAATCTGCAGAAAATTTTGCTAAATATTTGTACACTAAAAGTAGCAAAAATAAACTGTTAAATCTACAAAATTTTTGCTATTTCTAAATTTAGTTGAATGCAAATAGCAGTATATTCTGCTAAAATCAGCAAAAATATTTGCTAAAAAATTGTAATTTGCTGTTTTCAAAAGGCTCGATTTTTATTTGCATTAAAAACAAAAATAGAAAATTTTAAATTTTTTGGTGATTTTTTAGGCTACTAATTATTTAGCAAATTTTTTTGCTGATTTTAGCAGGTTAAAATATAACTAAAATTCTGTATATTTAACAGTTTTATTTTTGCTGTTCCTATATTACTAATATATAGCAAAAATAATCTGCTAATTTAGCAGTTTTTTTCTGCAGCATCATTTTTAACTAATTTTTAGTAGTTTTAACTAAATTTTTTATGGACTTTTTTCTATTAGTGTACAAATTTAGTAATATGCCTCCGGTGGACCGGTCACGGGATAGGTCCTTGGAGGGCAATTGACTCCTCATTCCCCGTAGGGTTATTAAGAGGTTCTAAAAATGAGTTCATTTTGATTGATCATGGTATCCAACAAGGTATATTTTTAAAATGAGCTTACACTCTTTCATCAGACAATAAACTAGCATCTTCTACAGTATTTGGATATATAGAATGTCACAAATGTCGCCATGGTAGTGAAAGATGTTCTCATTCCTAATAATTGAAAAATAAATCGCTAATTTATTACCCAGCAAAAAAAAATTACAAGTAATCCTTTAAAAAATACTTCTTTCACTACTTAACAAGTATTCGTTAGTATACGTATTTTTACTGCTTTTTTATAAGTAAAAAAAATTTCTCTTATATTGCTTCGAAAGTATCCGTACATACATTGCTGCAACCTCGTATTCCGTTGTCGCAACCGAACTCGATTTCAATTTGGTTGGAAAAAATTCGGTAGTCACAATGGAAATTTTTTCAGGGTGCGGCTTCAACTCGTGTGATACCCAATTTTTTTTGCCTTTGGATGAATCCTGCTACTTGCAAATCGATAGAACATATTCAGGATAAGCTTCGGTGATCAATCGATGTGCTTCAGCTGCACTTTTTTTTCAAATTGAAGAAGTTGAGTAAAACTTTCCGCAAATAATGTTTTTTTGGATTAAAATTCGACATTTTGGAAGCACTAAAAAAAAGTTGTTGCTTACACAGATAAAAATATCACCAACTTTTAAGTGACAGAAATAATTGTTAAAATTCAGTTTCCGTTTCAACAACATTTTTAATTGAATCAATTAAATATTTTGTTGATATGACAGTCTACAACTTTGTTTTCCATCAAACGTGATTGTTAAAAATCAGCAAACGTTTTTGTTGAAACCCAACAGGTTTTTTGCTGACTTGTTCATTATTGTCAATTCGAGTAATTAAACTAGTTCGTTCAATATGTTCTTTTTTGTTTAGTGTTTGAACTCTGATCGATACAAACAATTGTTGCAAGGCCGAATAATGATGATAAGTTCATGTCATTAAAAAAGTGAATAGTTGAATTGAACTACTTCGTTCATGAACGACACAACTCGGCTATACACACGCGTTATTTAAATTGAAATAATTTTTCTCGATGAAAATATTTTTGAGAAATATGTTAGATTTCATAATACATCGGCTTGTCAAATTCGAGTGGTAATGGAGAATGAAAGTGCACAAAAATAATTTAGGCTATTCAAAACAATTCATTGTGGACTTATATGTGTTTCCAGACTGGTCAAAAAGTTCAACAAGGGCAAAAGGACACAGGAACGAAACCAAAAATAAGAAGATATTGAGGGTGAATGCAAACATTTCTGGCCGCGAAGAGGCACTGTGCGTGCAATTTTCGGAAATTTTCGGCACATAGTTAAAGCTAACGTTGGGATTAAAACGCCTAAAGATCAGAAAGTTCCGGACAACAACGAGCAAAGCTTCTCTGTGTTTTTTTTTATGTGTGTTACATTTTTTAGTGTTTTCTCTGTTTAGTTTAAAAAATATCTTTAAGGTCGGCTAACTTATCTGAAAGAATGTTTATTTTGATACTATCTAGAGTTATCTTGAGTAGAATTTTACTCTTGGTTAAGGTAGCAAAGTTGGTTTTTAACCTTAACCACGAATAAAATTTGCATTAAAATGATTCTGGATAGTCTTAAATTGAGCGTACTTTTAGATAAGTTAGCCGACCTAAATAAAATTTAATTGTAAAAAATATGTATCTTTTATTCAAAGGGTATTTTTTAATTAAAAATTAAATTAAAATCAACAAATTCGATATTTAAATTTTACTTTAAATTTAAACAAACTCGATTTTTGGATATGGCAACATCGTTTGTCAAAATTTGCTTTCAATTTCAACAATTGTGGTTGTTGGCTACTTAATTGAAATAAATTCTCAACAATCAAGTAACAAACATGTTGTTTGTATTTACAAAATCAATTGTAGCCGGAATTTCAATTAAAAGTTTAATTGTATTTACAAACTATTTTTATCTGTGTACACTATTTCCTTAAAAGACTAAGTTAGAATAAGCGATTGATGTTAACCTTCCAAAACGCCACATAAACTACTAAAGACACAAAGCATGTGTAAAAGGTACGCCACCTGTTGTGAACCCCGAATTTTTAGGTTATACACTAGGGTGGGGCGATTTGAACATCTTAATGGGCGGTTCGCATTTCTGATTCTTGGGCATGTACTGAGCAAAAAAAGTCCACCACGACACATAAAAAAAATAATTTTCGAGGTTCCCGAATTTAAATTTTTTGCAATTTTCTAATAAATGCTAGATTAGCGCCATCTTGCGGTGGCTTTTTGAAACAACTAATGAAGTTGTAAACAATATAACATTACAACCTTTCCAGAAAGGTATTACTTATGAAAATCGGATAAAAAATGTGGCAACTAGAGGTAAAAGTATATAAGTAAAATTATTTTCTGCTTGATGATGAAATGATGATAATGATGATCAAATGATGATGATGTTGATAAAAACAAGCAGAAAATAATTTGACCTACTTTTTTTTCCTCATGCCAAAAGCTATCGAAAAATCGATGGCACAATATCAAAAAAATTTTGTCTATACAAATTGCCCCACTCTATTATACACCCAATATAATAATGAGTTACTAATAAGGTTGTGTGTTCGATCCCCAGGGATTGAATTTATATGATTTTTCTATCTCTAATACATATCGCAGCGTCCACCTTCGGTGTTCCCATAGTATTTAATCCCAGAGCAGCAAAATAATATAACAGCTTCAACAAAGTTCGCCAACTCAGCACCAGACGGCGCGCACCAACTGTTCTAAAATTCAACATCTCGCGCAATAACCATGTTGCCATATTTGAAGCCCTTCACCTTTCACCACCTTTCATTTCTCTATCCTCTTTCCGAAGTAACCAACATGTTAAGCAATAGGAAGAATTTCCTGAGTGTTGCTTCTCTTAAAAAAAAAAAAAACTGGTAACTTTTTCCATTATTACAAACCAAACAAATATTGCGTTGCCAATAATCACTTTTTCATTGTTTTAAATACGAATTTTTTTTAAATCACTTTTTTCATTATTTTAAATACGAATTTTTTTTTCAAAAACGCTGTTGTTGTTTTCTGAACAAAATTTTTGGGTTTTATTTAATTTTATTTTTGGGGGTTATTTTATAAAGTCAGCGCCAACATACAAAAAATCAAAAATATGTCATTATATATGTATATCATTAAAAGCGTTAAAAAAATATAAAGTCTGAAAATAGATTTTCCAAAAATTTTTCAAAAAGTTATATTTCAAATAATGATAAAAATAAGTGATTATTTTTATTAGTAACTCATTATTATATGTTTCAAAATAATGCAGAAAGTAAGTAGGTGTCATTACTGATGGTCCAAAAAATAATGATATACACACTGGGACTGGAAAATATAACATATCAGGATACCTACAATGGTAGATATGTTAACTGGCAATCTGGTGTGCCAGGTTCAATTGGCGGCACGAGTAAATTTTATTTAAAAAATTTTACATAAAAAATACACTTTTATAAAATATATATTTTTTAAATCTATTTTAGACTCATTTTTTTGTCAGTACTGGGAAGCAACATATTTTTTGATTTTTCGTATGCTGGTGTGTAAGCATGACTTATTACTTTTCGCGAGAACCCCACACAAAGTTAATAAGAAATGTATAAAGAAAAGGTACTCGTTAGGAAATAATTTTCTACACTGTGGAGTTAAATTTAGCATCATGTGATTCACCCTGTTGTAAACATAGTAATGTTGTAATTTTCTTTTCGATAAGAAAACGTTTCACATTGTTACACTAATAGAAAAAAAACCGTTAAAAAATTTTGCTAAAGATACTAAAATTGAGTTAATAACCTTGCAGAAAAAACCGTTAAACTTAGTAGATTATTTTTGCTGAATAATAAGATAAGAACAGCAAAAATAAAACTGTCAAATGTACAAAATTTTTGTCGTATTTGGGTTAAATTTTAGTTAATAGAAAATAACAATTAACCCTGCTAAAATTAGCAAAAAAAAAAAAACTTTGTCAAAGAATTAGCATAATTTTACCTATTTAAAAACATTAGCCTCATGCGAGTATACAATGCCTAATGAATTGTTAAACATAAAAAGACCCAAAGAGTCTTAAAACAAAAAAAAAATTTAATAAAAAAGTGTTTTGCTTACAACAAAGTCTAACAAATTGTTGTAATTTCCTTCTTTGTTACCCAGCAAAATTGTCGGATGCAAAGAGCCGGTTGTAGAACAACTTGTACTTGCATGCAACCTGTTCTAATTTATGTTCCATCATCGGTGATTTTTGTTTGAGTTTGTCCCAAAAGCAACAGGTTCTGTTCCTCCAAACAAGAACAGGTTGCTTTGGAACCGGTTCTAGAACCAGTTATAGAACCGGTTCTGCGACAGTGAAGACTTCCATTTTGACTTCCAGGAATCAGTTCTAGAACTTGTTCCACGGAACCGGTGGTAAAAACACCTGTTCTGGAACAAATTCAAAGGCAACCAGTTCAAAAAAATTTTGCTGGGTATATGAAAACTAAACAAACCCTCAGAGGTCTTGTATAAATTTGTGTGTTCTTGTTTGGAAAATGATACAAATCGGTTTATATTGTCTTTTCAATTTACATTTCACTACATAAATTGAACAACACTCACGCTTAAATCCCCAAAACACACTTACATTATTTATTGCTCAATTTTCTAAGGCTTAAGTAGACGAAGTAACTGAAACTAAAACAAAACCTAACTTAGCTACAAAGGAAGGTATCCCAAATGCATATAAAGAAATTTTATGGCATTAGAATGACTTTTCAACTATTTCAGGATAAAGAGCCCAGCAAAAAAAGAAATGCCGAAGCAGTAGAAAAAGCACTACAATTGGTGATCTAGATGTATTTCTTTTTTAACATAAAAACTAATGATTTTAACATTGAGTTGTCATAGGAAAGGAGTACTCCCACTTCAACATTTTTTCAATACTTTTTGAAGGAGTGCAAAGGAAGCTCTTTTTCACCAATTTAAAAAAAATTCTTCGCAAAAAAAAATTATATTTTTTTTATTGTACAAAAATTTTTTTTATTGCCTCCACCGGGTATCGAACTTGCGACCTCACGATTGTTAGTCTAGCGCTCTATCACTGAGCTATTCTTTGATGTGAAAGTTGAGTTCCTCGTACTCTTTTACATAAGTTCGCTGAACACATCGTATACCTAAAATGGAAGATTTGCATCGTTTCCCAATAAAATCCAGGTTTGTTGGATATTTGAGCGCCAATTCTGAATAACTACGAGATTAACCCCTAAACACATTTTAAGTTTTGAATTATTTCTGGCATTGAAGTTAAATTTTAAACTTTGTTGCCCTCAGAGAATTATAGTAGCATTTTATGATAAATATTTTTCCGGAACATTTGAACCCTCTTACTCTTCAATTAAAGGGACTTTTTTGACCCCTTTTTAGAATGGGACAAAAAAGCCCCGTAAGTTGAGGAGTTACAGGGTTAAAATGTTCCGCAAAAATATTTGTCATCAAATTCTACTATAAGTCTCTGAAGACAACAAACTTGAGAATTTAACTTCAATGCCAGAAATAAGTCAAAATTTAAAATGTGTTTATGGGTTAATCTCGTACTTATTCAGAATTGGCACTCAAATGTCCAGCAAAACTGGATTTTATTGGGAAACCATGTGAATCTTTCATTTTAGGTATAGGATGTGTTCAGCGAGCTTATGTAAAGAACTACGAGGAACATTGTAACCCTCTAACTCTGCAACTTGCGGGCCTTTTTTGTCCCTGTTTAAAAAGGGGACCAAAAAAGTTCCTTTAATTGAAGACTAAGAGGGTTAACATGTTCCACAAAAATGTTCCTCGTAGTGTGTTACACAAGTTCGCTGAACACATCCTATACCTAAAATGGAAGATTCACATGGTTTATTATGTCGATTTACTATAAACATTTGAAAAAAGGGAGAAAATTTAGCCCCCCCTTAAATAAGATTACGATGAGATCTTTCAAAACGCCTGCACACGTATATTTTCTTGGTCCCCACTACCAGAATCCATTGCCAGAACGCCGTAATTTTGAAAAAAGTTCGAAATTGTTGTACAGTGGAATTAAAAGTTTTAAAATTCTAGAACTTATTTAAGAAATTGTGAAAAATATTCTGCTGAATGTATGTCCCTATCGGGATTTCATTCTTGTTTTGTTAAAAATTAGTAGAACCACTAAAATTTTAACAAAAGTTTGTTTGTCGAACAGATATTGTTTATAGGTTTTCTAAATTTTAGCACAAAATGTTGTTCATTTCAACAAATTTTATTCTAAGCAAAAAATTAGAATATTTTAAGTACATCTGTTATAATTCCTGGAAGAATTTCCCTAATAATTTTGATAAAAAATATTATTCATTACATAACCAACTCTCACAACATCGGAGTAGAACAGTTGGGCTACTTCCTCTGTAACTAAGCTAAATAACGTAGAAGACAATGCGTGAACTTGATTTAAACATGCGTGCCAAACAGTTAAAATATCCAATGGAAATATCAAAGAAGCAACAAAAAAACCCAAAACAAAACTAACATTTATTTGGCACGACATATAGAGTGCGTTCACGATAGGCGCAAAACTTATAAACAGATATATGGACGGACAGATATATGGGACGGACAGTAAAGTTAGTACAGATCGATAGAACTCCTCTTTAAGATTTAAACATAAATGTTTTGTATGTTTTGTATATTTCTAGAGTATAACACTTCCGTGACATAAAACAGTAGCAAAGTTGTAAAGTTTTTTTTTTTATTTTTTTTTCGTTTTTAGAATTTTACACCGACAATCAATTTCAATACGAAATTGAACTTAGAAAAAAGCAAAAACGTTAAGATTTATTTTTTTACAATTTTACTTTAGTTCTTTATAAATTGCTATAACAATTTATGTGACAAGATTTGTTAGCCAAAGCAATAGAAAATAAAAATTTATGTATTTTATCTTTCAAGAAAAAATACAAAAAAAAAAAAAACTATAACGACGATTTGTTACATATTTCTTAATGTTTTTTTTATTGGAGTGAATTTGTTTGTTTTTACAATGCGATTAAATTTAGTGTAGGTGTGGCTAAATGTCGTCTACCGTTTTTCTAATATTTTTACAAAAAATTGTTTTTCATGTTCGAATGTTCAGATTGTAACTAGACTGACTATCCTTAAAAATAGATTTTTCATTAAAATGAAAAAAAAAACTCTGCTCTACATTTTTTTTTATTTGTTTTTGTGGTTATTCATTGATTATTTTTTAGGATAAAGCCAAAAAAGTCTTATGTTCTTTAGACAAAAAAAATTTTCAATTTGCAAATAATATTCATTACGCGTAGTTTTTTTATTATTTCTTCGAATATGATTTGATTTTTTTTTTACAAAGAAGTGGTTGTATGTTCCATGCCAATATAGAAAGTATGAACTTTTTCTCTCAAGTATCATTTGTATGTTGTTGTGTATTTTATGTATATTACTACACGCTGTAACAAAATAACAATTTTGTTTGTATATCCGAGACAAATTTCCACATATCCCAGATATCTATGATGTTAACTTAAATTTTTTTGAACCCTTTCACTATCGGCTTTTTTGTTTAAGGATAATGTAAGGAGAAAAATCGTAATTAGGAATCTTAAATTAGCCTGATTAAAGAAGTTTAAGACGCCTTTTACCCCTCAAGATTGAACCATATAAAATCTTTCTATAAAAGATATAAATCTTCAGTGGTAAAAATATATGATTTTTCATTTTATACAGAGCAGTGTTGCATAGTGCTATAGTAAGTTTAGAAAATTTTACGATTTTCTTAAGGCGTTATAATTTTCAATGCGGTTTTTGTACAAAGGCTAAATTTAATTAAAAATAAACAAACAATATCCAAATGATTTAGTTTATAAAATTGTAATTCATTTGATTAGGATTAAGAAAGTGTGAGCAATGGTATTCCAAATTATTACTAAAACAATATATCACAAGATATAAAAAAGTTGTGAAAAATTTTGTTAACATTAAAAAATTTGAGAAAGTTGGATGCAATTCAGCATGGATAAACGTTTTCCAAAAATAAAACCTCTTTTGTTCAAATTCATATTTAAAATTGAGAATTCGTAATTTGAAGGCCACTAATGTATGTTATTATTGGGAGTTGTTTCATTTTTGGGTGGTTACCCAAGTAAAAAAGTTTATACAATATATAATCACATGTGGCTTCATCTAATAATATATTCGGTCATATAAATAAAACTTAGCGATTTCTTAGAAGTAATTGCTTTTGGCTTAGGAATGACTGTTAACACCAAATTTATTCATATGCCAGCAAAAAAAAAAAAAAAAACCGGAAGTAATGCCTTACAAACTATTTCTTTCACTGCTTCACAAACTTCCGTTGGTGTGTTTTTACTGCTTTTTTAGAAGTAATTCTAAACAACTTCAAAAAATCCCTTCTTTCATTGCTTCCAAAGTATTTGTTAGTACATTTTTACATGTTTTTTAGAATTACTTCTGAACAACATCCAAAAAATCACTAAATCATAATTGCTCCAAAAGTGATCCTTAAAAGTGATTTTGGTATAATTTGGTATTTCTAAACAGATGATCTAGGGTTCAATTCCTGGAGTGATCAAAAGTTTTTTATTTTCTTTTAATTTTTTTTTTTATTTTTTTTAATACTTATAATTAATTTGATTAAATTCAATATTTTTTTAGTTTTTGAATTTTTAAAAATATATAAAATAGAAAACAAAATAGGATTTTGTTTAAGAAATTCCCTTCATTTTTCAGGAGTTCCAATGTACACGCCAATTTGTAATTTGGAACACTTTAGTGATTTTCTAAAAAAATCATAATTGTTTTTTTTTTGTCGTTCATTTAACCTTCTTTTTATGTTTTTAATTTCACAATTTTCTTGAGCGTAAGGTTTGTTTTTTATTATAAAAAAGTTTTTTATTATTTTCGATATTTCGCTACTCCATTGTGTAGCATCTTCAGGAAATAAGAAATTAACAAATTAACAAATTATGAACAATTTTTCAAACTTTCAAATTTTTCAAACTTTCAAATTGTTCATAATTTGTTAATTTGTTAATTTCTTACTTCCTGAAGATGCTACACAATGGAGTAGCGAAATATCGAAAATAATAAAAAACTTTTTTATAATAAAAAACAAACCTTACGCTCAAGAAAATTGTGAAATTAAAATCATAGTTGCTTAAAACACATAGAAATTATTAAAGATTTTATTATTTGCAATCTACACCAACATTTGTATTTCTGCATTTAAAAATTTTTCGTATCTATCTCAATCTTAGAGATATTGACACAGGATTTTCAAAAGTACCAAGGTACATGACACTCCTCTATATTAAAAAAAAGGCGACCATTTTGTTGCATTTCGTGCGCTATGAAACACAGTTACATTCAAAGTTGTTTGGTTTCAGGCTCATATGCATAGATCCATGATTCGTCACCTGTAACGATCTTATACATGTCTTTTGAAGTACTGCTGAGCATTTATGAGCTGTTGTTAACTTATAAGGTATCAAAACAAAAAATCTAAAAGCAAATCTTTTTTACGGCTAAATTTTGATGCAATATTTTCTTTATGCTGGTGTCACATGACGATCTTGCATTATCAGTTTTTGTACAGAATCAATGTTTTCTGACACGCTGACGTCCAAATTAAATTCTTCACCAAAAGTTGAATTTAATTTGTCTATGCAATCTTGTCTAGATAGTCCATACCATATGATAAAAAATGTTAAACTTTCTAGTGGCAATATCAGCTGGTGTCTAAACAGTGTTGAAATGGCCAAAAAAAAGCTGCAATAATATATAAAAGGAATACTGTAAAAGCAATGAACGAGGTGATTTTTTTGAAGTTGTTCAGTACTACTTCTATAAAAGCAGTAGAAATACACTAACCGATACACTAAGGATACTCTCTTGACAAATACTTCAGAGTTTTTACTTTCAAAACCCTCTAAGATGAAAAGACGATGGTTTCGGGTATTTTCCAGGTCCCCTTCATAAATTTTCTTTAGAAAGTGGTGGCATTACTACAATGCAAATTAAAGCATCAAAATCTCATATTAAATGCAGTCTGCTACATCAACAAAATGCGAATGAAGCAAACAATAAAATATGTTTTCGAAGTCTTCTGCAAAGTATAACCAACAATAGAAATATTATGAAAGTTTTTTGTTTTTGTATTTCATACCATCGGTATAAATAAATACAAATTTTATTTTTACCTTTGTTAATACAAGAAGGGGCAAAAACATTTTTTCTCCGTACTATGAGTGTTGTCAAAATGTTGGTTTTTAATTTTTATTTAAAAATAAACATTGTTTAGTTCGACCTTTTTAATTGATTAATTAGAAATTTATTAATTCAGTTCGAGGCCAATTTCCTTATTATGAATTAACATAATAAATACTTTTTTCCAAAAAGGATACTCTCTTGACAAATACTTCAGAGTTTTTGCTCTCAAAAACCTCTAAACTCTTTTCTCTACTTGTTGTAAAATAAACTGTGAATTGTATTTGGAATTTGTCATATTTGATCTTAAAACCGAACAGAAATAATACTAATTTTTCATAATTTTTAGCTATTTTCCGTTCAAACAAAGTGTGCATCACTGTTTATTTGTTTACAAATTGTATTTCTTATTCTCTCTAATAATTGTATTTCTTATTCTCTCTAATATTTATTGTTTCATTTCATCAACTCTATATCAATTCAATACAAAATTAAGAAAATGGCTCGTATGAATAAAAAATAGATATTACTAATAGGGGGAAATACAGGGTTTTTTTAAGCAATTTCTTCACAAATCTGGTCTGCTTGGGAGTAGACTAGAAATTTAATTTTTTAATTTTCGTTTACATTTCATGCTATTCTATTAGCCAATTGGCAAATTTGGAGTTAAAAGCCATTCCTAAGCCCAAAGTAATTACTTCGAAGTAATTGTTAAGTTTTATTCATATGACCCAATATCATAAGGCCTTAAGAACGTCTTTGATTTAAATAAGTCTTAATAAGTCTTATAGACCATACCAACTTACAGGCAAAAAAGTAATAATATAATATAGTAGTAATATAAAGTATTTTTGCAAGGCAATTTCGAAAAAATTTCATTTTCTTCCCGAACGTAGGGGTCGCCTTTTTTTTAATTTTCCTCATATCTTCGGCATTTAAAGTCTGATATTAAAGTGTGATATATCGATTTTTACGCCTCGAGGAGATCAATGTTTTGCTATAACGGAAAAATCCAATGAAAAAAAAAAATTAAAAAGGCGACCTCTACGTTCGGCAACAAAAAATAAAAAAATTGTCTGCTGGAATTATTGAAAAACTTCCTTAGCAAAAGCTTAATGATTTTTTGCAAGCTTTAATTTTCTGACATTAGGTTGTTACATTAGGATAGTAGGAACTGAGATCTGGTGGGTAAATACTAAAACGGGATCCTTAAGGTCAATGGCCCTTAGAGTAAAACATTGGTCCCCGAGACAAAAAAATCGATATATTATACTTTAAGAACCTACTGTAAATGCCAAAGACATACCGAAAAATGTAAAAAGGCGACCCCTAAGTTTGGTAAAAAAAATAAAATTTTTTTTGAAGCCTTGCAAAAATAATTTAGATTTGACGCTGTACGGCGAACTTCTTGTATTGTGGTGCGGTCTAATGTACTACCATCTTAAACACAGTGCCAACATTGTGGTGTTCGTATTTTTCTGACTGTGTAGTTTCGTTAGGACACGGGAGTGAAACTAAGAAGTTAAAAAACTAACAAGGGATGTATTTAGTTTTATTTGAGTTGAACAGTAGTTAACTGAAAATAACAATTTATCCTGTATAAAATCTAGAAGAAAAAAATTATGCGTAGACAAAAAGCAAAATATCTACAAAAAATTTTCTTTGTATTAGGTATAGAAAATCTAAAGAAAAAACGTTAAAAATCCAATTTTTAACTAGTTTATTTCTATGAGTGCATAAATTCTCAAAACTAACACCTTAGGTAAACCGCAAAGACAAAACTTATTTACGGTTAAAATACATTAACTAAAACAACAAGATATACAAACTTCCATTAAATTTGTAGCAAATTTATAAAAAAAAAGAAACAATCATCGCTGCTCGTAAGAAAATACCTTTGTTTTTATTACAAATTATTTTTGCGATACCCAAATAATGTCTATAATTTTGTTTTCCTAAGAAATAAATAATTCTTTTATAAGTGGAAAGTGTGCAGTAGACCGTACCTCAAAAAAATTTCGCCGTACACCGTCCAATCTAAATTATTTTTGCAAGAAGGTTTCAAAAAAAAATTTTTTTTTGCCGATCGTAGGGCTCGCCATTTTACATTTTTCGTTGTATCTTTGGCATTTACAGTCGGATCTTAAAGTTTGGTCCAGGGGACCAATGTTTTCTCTAAGGACCATTGACCTCAACTATCCCGTTCTAGTATTTACCCACCAGATCTCAGTTGCTACCACCCTAATATCCGAAAATTAAAGCTCGCAAAAAATCATTAAACTTTTGCTGAGGAAGTTTTTCGATAAACCCAGCAGAATTTTTTTTTTAAATTTTTTGGTTGCCGAACGTAGGGGTTAATTTTTTTCATTGTATTTTTCTAGCATTGATCTCCTCGAGGCAAAAAAATCGACTCCTATGTTAGGCAAAAAAAAAAATTTTTTTTTGAAACTGCCTTGCAAAAATACTTCCTATTAGAGGGTGTTTTTTCCTGAAAGTTGGTACGGTCTAGTGTCAGTCCAGTCAGTAATTATCAGTGGTACAAATAATCATAACACTGGGTAACCGTGGTATTAAGGATAAAAGACTGGCAGAGTACCCACTTGTACGCTTTGCCAGTATTTGCAAAAGACATTTTGAAGTATTTGCTTTACAAAAATTTAAATGGTTCATAAATAAACTGGAAAAACTTGGTTTAGAATGCTTGCCGTTGGATTATTTCTTTTAAATATACCAGGTTATTTTCTATTGCAAGCAAAATAACCAATTCCACTGCTGTCAACAATAGTTACGTTTTACATATAAAAACGTTCGTTTATCTACTTTAGATAAACCGGGGGTTGGTGCACTTTGCTTTAGATAACACACTCGCTTTTGTTTATTTTGGGCTTATGCACTTATTTATTTAACATTTTATTTAGAAACAACCGTATAACATACACCCAAATTAACCAGCGATTTTTAATACAACGATTTACTAAAGCCCGACTGAAAGATTTACTAAAGCCCGATTGTGTAAATCACTAGTAATCAACTTACTTACTAAATGGCATATGACAACCTTACAAAAGAACATTTTTTAAACCTTATTTTGGAAAATCAAAACGCTGATAGAACCAATAAATAGATAGTATATATTTATTGGTTCTGCCAGCGTTTTGACAGCGTTAAAAATTTTGTTTCCTAGTTATTTCAGGCACTTTTTGAACAGCTTTTGTCTAATGATGTCATAATTTTAAAATGGGAAAGCATTTTTGCCAGTACACAGAGGGAATTTTTTCTGAACGACTTCTACTGAAATTTTTCAGTAAAGTAATAAAGTTTTCTTTACAAAGTAAATGAAAAATTTCTTAAATTTAAGGAAAAAGCTTCATATATTTTATGAACCAAGTTTTAATGAAACTTTTTTATTGAGTGTATGAAATTTTTAATAAATAAAATGAAAATTTTCACATTTTATGAATAATTTGATTAATTCAATGAAAAGTTTCAATAGAAGAGTTCCAAGAAACTTGATCGGTTTTATGCAAAAATTCAGTAATGTCATGCAGACAGTTCTCTCAGTGTACTTATGCCACCTGTTAACGTGTCTTGCCATCATTTTCCCGCTTGTTTTTTTTCTGACGGGATAGTTTCCAAAAAAATGTGGAAAGACTCAAATAGAACTGTATTTTAGCCGACCTTATAAAATAATTATTTTACACATAGCTATTTTCTTAGGCGCAGCGCCGAAATATCTTCTATTGCAGAAATATGAGGAATAACCAATAAAAGAATACAGCTGTAATTAGCTAGAAACTAATGAAACTAATAATAATTTCCTGTCAATCATTAACTAATAAATGACACAAAGTACGGCATAACCTCGAAAGACAACTAGAGACATAGTATACTATAGTAGCCCCACTCATTAAAAAATTGAGAGCTTGTCCCTATCTCATGTAGTTGTAGTGGTATTAAGAACCATATGTACAAGTAAAATAACAAGCACTACTTCAGTTTTTCAAATGACAGAAAAAGAGTAAAGCTACTATATTATACTATGACTAGAGAGACTTTTTGTTTTGTCTACACTCAAAAAAAAAAATAAGTTAGTAGAAGAATTAGTAAACATCTTATATACCAAGTCTAAATAGTAATTTTTTCCTGAAATTGTATTTTCGGCAAAAGTTTTAGTTTTATTGTTTTAGCACTAAACAAATTTTCAACCAATTTTTTACTAATTTATTTTGCTCCCAAAATTTTGCTGATGTATGCAAAAAAGAAAAACTCCTGTATATGTATATTTAATTTATAATTACTCTGTACAACAAACAATAAAAAAATACCGAATGTCAGCGTTGTGAAAGATCATATCGGATTTTGAGGGGGGGGGGGGTTAAAGTTTCCCTCCTTTTTCAAATGTTTATTCTGAATCGGCATAAGAAATCATGCGAATCTTCGATATGAGGTATATAATGTGTTCAGCGAACTTATCTAAAACACTACGAGGAGCATTTTTGTGGAACATTTTAACTCTCTAACTCTTCAATAAATGGGACTTTTATGGCACCTTTTCAAAAAGGGATGTTCCACACAAATGTTTCTCGTAGTGTTTTACATAAGTTCGCTAAACACATCCTATACCTAAAATGGAAGACTCAAATGGAATGTCCCCAAAAAATAAATCCAGGTTTGTGACACATTTTAGCGGCAATTCTGAATAATTACGAAATTAACTTTTAAACAAATTTTAAGTTTTGACTTATTTCTGGTATTGAAGTTAAATTTTCAACTTTGATGTCTTCAGAGACTTATAGTTGAATTTCATGATAAATATTTTTGCGGAACATTTTAACCCTCTAACATTTTAACTTACGGGGCTTTTTTGCCCCTTTCTAAAAAGGGGTCAAAAAGTCCCTTTAATTGAAGAGTAAGAGGGTTAAAATGTTCCGCAAAAATATTTGCCATGAAATTCTGTTATTAGTCTCTGAAGACATCAAAGTTGAAAATTTAACACCGTAATTTTTATTCGTGTTGTACTGTTATTTTTATATATTTTTAGATTTTTAGTTAAATCATGTCGAAAATCTGGTCTTCTGGGCATTTTTATAAACCTCTTTTGCTGAAATTAAAAACTTTTTCCAAGCAGGTTCCGGACTAAAAATTTGCTGACATAGCAATTTTTTTTTGCTGACTTTACTGACTTTTTTTTGTTGAGTGTACAGTTATTAGCTACCTGCTGTTTAAAATAGCGGAAAGAGTAAATAGCAAATCAAAAACTAATAAAAGTCTACTTAATTTTACTAAAAAACAATAAATAAGACAAGAATAACAAAAAAAGCAACATATTAATTATGTAGGTGACTAACTTTTAAGTCTATTACTACATAAAATTTAACAGTGGCAACTTAACTGTGTTCTTTCAAAAAATCTAAGTCACCTACAATAGGTTTTTGTTTTCCTATTTTTGCTTTTAAGTTAAAAATAGTTAATGAATAATGAATGGTCATAGTCATAGTGAACAGGGCAATCGTTTGTTTTGTTAACTCTCTTATAAGTAGTTGTGTGTCACAAATAATATAATTAATTGTCATTAACCGCTATTTGACAAAATGAGATTGACCAACATGGAATGATTGCAATCTAAAAAAGGAATTATTAAATTATTTGGTGCACTAGATTGCACCAACTTGCACAAAGACTTGTTAGGTGTAATTGATAGTGTGCGAATAACAAGGTTCGTTTAAATCAATTCTATATATTTTGTATAAATATTTAAGGTTGTCATTGAATATGAATGACATTTATTATAAATTTAATTGGAATCTGTAACAATTTGTTTAGTATTTTAATTGGTTTTGCTCTCACGACTGTAATACAGGATAGTAAAAATTTGTCATTATCAATTTTTAAAGAAAAGTACACACAGAAAATAAATTGGTTTGAATTCTATCGAAATCAACGAAACTTTTTCGTTACTCAATAGTTTTAAATTTTCCTGTGGGAAAAAGGGGTCAGTTGAATGAGAGGACCTATTCCGTGACCAGTTCTGCGACCGATGTAAACAGGACCTATCTGAAAGAACCAAACATGTGACTACATCTTTTGTAATTCAGAAAATACCAATTGAAATTCAGAAAATATTAACTGAAATTCAGGATTTCTATTTGAGATTCAGAAAATATCAGTTGAAATTCAGATTTCCATTTGAAATTCAGAAAATATCATTTAAAATTCAGAAAACATGAATTGAAATTCAGAAAATATCAATTAATATTCAAAAACACATCACTTAAAATTCGAGAAATATAAATTGATATTCAGAAAATATCAATTGAAATTCAGAAACCGTCATTCGAAATTCAGAAAAACTCAATTGAGATTCAGAAAATATTACTTGAAATTCAGAAAATATGAATCAAAATTCAGAAAATATCAATTGAAATTCAAAAAGTATCAATTGAAATTCCAAAAATATCATTTGAAATTGAGAAAACATCAATTGAAATTCATAAAATGTAAACAAGATATTTCAAAGAAGACAGTGAGGTAGATACAGTAATCCCCTATAAAAAATATATGAAGGTTTTATCAAAATATGGTTCATTAGAGAGTGGGAGCAAAATTTATCTTGGGAATTATTTAAAATTCTGTGCCTAAATGATTTTTTATAGACGAATCGAAACGTTAAGCGTGGGTTAAGTGCTGTGGTAACACCGAAGGAGGACGCTGCGATGTGTATGAGGGATAGAAAATTCATACAAATTGTTTTTCTTTATTGATGTTTGCCGTCGCTGTGGATCGAACCCGCAACCATATGTGTAACAGTCTAACGCGGTAACCAAATTGTTTATGTTAAAATAAATTGTTTATGTTTACCTAAAGGCTAAAAAACAAAAGAAATACCTAAATTTAAGGTGGTTTTGTTTTGAAGGGAGTCCCGCTAGGTGCGTCCTTTCAAATCCTTTCTAGTTATAGTCGTTGAAATCAAAATATTTGTTAGATTTGTATTAAAAATATAAACTGAATTTTAAAGCTAATATAACACGCAGACTCCGGTGTTGCTTATTTTAAAACTGGTACGGAGAAATGTCCTTTGAGATGAGTTCTATCATGTGATCTTTTGCATTACTTCTGTGAACCGTTCTTTTGCTTTCGTTCTGGGACCTATTCTTTCTCGTTAGTTCAGCGACGTGTTCTTTTGCGTTAGTCTTGTGACCTATTCTTTTCCGTCAGTCCTGTGACATGCCATAAAGCTCAGTTCACCCCCTCCTACGACAAGCCCATGTTAAAGTGACCAGTCTCTTTTTGTTTCAATGGACTAGTTACGTGAGGTGTCTTGTGATAGGTTTCTTTCCCACAAGGTTAATTATGTACAAAAATATATATGATTAACCAAAACACTGTCACATTATCCAAAATAGGTACCATGATCGGGAGTCATTTCCTTTCGTTTAGGACTTCTTGCATTGGGACTTATTTCAGGTTTTTTGGGACTTATTAGCACTTTAGGAAATAACTCCCAAATATTGGGACTTATTTCATTTTCCTCTTTGGGAGTTATTTCATTTTTTACAATTGGGAATTATTTCATTTTTGTTGGGGCTTATTTCATTGGGAATTATTTCATTGGGACTTATTTCATTTGGGAGTTATTTCACGGTTTTGGTTTTTTAAATCAATATTAAAAAACCTCTAACTTCTGCATTACCTTCAATATATATTTATCAAATGTTTAGTCATTGGAACAAAATATCGGCGGCAAAAATTTAGTATTGGTTCTCTTTTTTTCTTCTTTTTACCAAGTTTAGTGCAATCAACTATTAATTTCCTTTGTGTTATGTTGGTAATTATAATAATATACTGAGATTAGGAACAGGGAAGTTTGGCAATATTTGCGAAAAAGGAGACACGAAAGAGATTGGAAGATAAACAAAAATCTAAAAATAGAATATTTCCTATTGATCACTTCTGATTAAAAACATAATAGAAATGTGCATAGGAAAGAAAACAATGAATTAGTTACATTGCATTTAAGGCCTTACTTGGGTTAGATGGTTAATTAGTCGCACTTTAGTATAGTTACGTTGGTAATGTAGAAGCACGTATTCGATTCCTACAGCCGACAGGTTGTTGAAAAAATGATCATATAGAGACAATCTTACAATTAACATATAAACATTTACTGGAAATTCACCATACAACTAGATCTAGAAACTAGATCTAGTCTGATTTGAAAATTAATGTGTTTATAATTTTTAGAGAAAAAGGTGTTTTCTTCTTCTTAACTTCAAATCTACTAAAAGGAATTTTAATTATTGTAATGCAATTTTGACATTGAACCCAAATTCTCAACTTTGATGTTTTCAGAAATTTATAGTAGAATTTCATGACAAATATTTTTGCGGAAAATTTTAACCCTATAGCTCTTCAGCCTAGAGGGTTAAAATTTAAAAGGACAATGGGTTAATGAAAGTTGGTGTTGAATATGGTAAGTTGGTGTACCTAAAGGGATTACTTGGAATATCATTATAGGTAATCAGCGTGGGTGGGTGAAGAAGGAGAAGTACCATCTAATTCTCCATTTATCTTTCGTGTTGTTTGTTAGTTATTATGTGAGTTTAGGTCATCGTTACACTAGTTTTTTTCTGTTAGTCCTTTGAGTAACGGGTGGAGAACCTACAACCACTATAACAGCCGGGTACAGCTCGGAAAAAGGATTCATAATTGTCCCTTATTAGAAAGAGGCCAAAAAACCATTTAATTGAGGAGTTAGAGGGTTAAAATGTTCCACAAAAATGTTTCCCATAGTGTTTTACATAAGTTCACTGAACACATCCCATATATAAAACGTAAGATTCACATGGTTTCTTATGCCGATTCACAATGAACATATGCAAAAGTGGGTTAGTTTTAAGTTTTGATTTAATTTAATTTCTTTATTTCTGGAATCGAAGTTAAATTTTTAACTTTGATGTCTTCAGAAACTTATAGCAGAATTTCATAAATCTCCCTATTTCTTAAAAAAATTAAAATATTTAGAAATTGACAGATTTTTTGCGGAATTTTTTAAATTCAATTACAAAAAAAGAGAATTTTGCAAATCGGTTAAGAATTGAGGCTTGAAATGCTATGTGTTGAAAAAAGTGATTTTGGACACAAAGTGCGTCCGTAAAAAAAAAATTGTAGTTTCTTTTTAACCCCTAAGTACTACTAGCTGACAAAAAACCAGCGAAATCGAAGACCAATGGTTGAATATTGCGTGCTTTGGCCCATATAAAAATAATTCCAATAATTTTTTATGAGTTTCTTTGCTAAATTTATAATCTTAAACAAATCCTCTAAAGTGTAAATAAGGTAATATTTATTATTTTATTTAAAACAAAAACGAAAAAAAAAAACAAAATCCTACTTCTTAATTATCATAACGAGTGACGAAGAAAAAACAAAAACTCTCTCTATTATGGCAATAACCAGAATTGAAGGAACACCTGACTTGTAGAGTATACTGGTGGAAGTTAAACAAAGAGTGAATGTTGTTTTACCGGCATAACCATGGAAACTATTTGAACATACAAAACAATTGCATACAAACGCACCCAAATGCACACGAACGCACTAAACTTCATGCGTTCATTGTTGAATGTCACATTAAATTGTAAGATTTCATTCAAAGTTGTGTTAAAGAACGAAAAAAGCAACAGTGCACTAAAGTACTACGGGCTAAATTAAAATATTATGACAAGAAAAACTTCCATTTTCCGAGAGCGGTGCAATTTATAATTTTCGGAATGTGTTTGTGATAATGAGCGCAATCTACTTTTCCTTTCTTTAAATTCAAGAATTTTTCTCAGTTACACTACAAAGAAATCGTACACTCACAAAATAAATACAGTCACTTTTTGTTAGTTGTTGCTGAAGTTTTTCCGTTGAGTTGATGAGTTATTTAAAAATTTAATTAAATGAAAATACAGATATTTCGTAACAGTCAAATTGTCCAGTCAGTTTTTATTGTGTTAAAGTAAAACTAAAAAAAATTAACCAAAAAAAGGTATTTTGTAGTAAAAGTTGTTTGAAATAAAAAAACAGCATTTGAATTGTTTTTATTTTAAATTTTTTAGCAAAATTAAATAGAAATTTAATTCTTCGCACCATTTTGCTTGTTATTTTTATAGTAAAAATAAATTAACTTTAAGTTGATTTTGCGGTTTCTTATAGTCAATTATTGATAGCCAAAAACAAATAAAAAAATTGTTCAATTAAATGAAAATGTGAGTAGACCGGTTTTTAACTGAATTTTATTCGTTTTAAATTGTATTTTTAGTTAATTTTACCTTCAAAATAATTTGTGTGTATTATATAACATATATCATAGGAAAGGGATTTGTAATAAGTGTTTTTGTAACTTTTAAAATAATTTCATATCTGAATCTTCAATAGATTTTAAAACAAAATTGTTTTGATTATAAGTATTATTTATTTTATTAATTAGAAAACGGCCCATTGTGCAAAGTTAAGAAAATAAAAAACTAATGGACAAAACTCTAAAAAAGCCTACAAAAAAGCCACATGCTGGACACACGCAGAAAATGCTATAAATCAAAAAATTATGGTTGCTTAGTAAAAGTGAGTAACGCTTCTTTGGTGTAAGAAAAATAATAATGAACTGTGTGCGCTGGATGATAATGATAATGATGATGATGACGACGACTTTATGGTTGTAATAATTGCGATACTAAACCATGAATGGAATGAAATAAAATTGTTAGATGATGTCTTCAATGATGATGATGGTTAAAATTACAATCGTTGTTTTGATGATGATACTAAAGCGCTCAGTATCTGTTGAGAATATTTATATGCGATTTTTTATTAGTGTTGATAGTTTTTAAGGAGGGTATCGACTCTAGAAAAAAATTTTGTTTTCGAATTTTTTTTTATATTTTATTTGGATAGAGCATACCCTTCAGTATATGCTCTGAAAATATCAATAAATAAAAAATTCGAAGAAATAAAATTTCCACGTGTTTTTTTGTAAAATATATTTTAGTCAAAAAGTAATATTGTTTACATCAAGTTTGTACACACAATTTTTTGGGAGCGTTTATTATCATTTAGCGTGTTTTTTAATCACCTGGATTTATAATTTTTCATACAAAAAATGGATTTATTAAATCCAAAAAAAAGCTGGATTTAATAAATCCACAATAAAAGCACAAATATATGAAACAGCCTATTAATTTAATGTCAGAAAAAAATACGAATGAAAATTAAAAGAGAAACAAAAAAATTGAAAAACTAACATATAAAAGGTTTTTCTTAAATTTTTATACCCTACACTACTACGTGGTCATTGTACCCTACACCACTATGTTGTCAGGGTATTATAAGTTTGTGCTGATGTTTGTAACACCAAAAATTATTGGTCCTAGACCCACCTTATAGTATACCGATCGGCTCAGAATTTTTTTTATTTCGATTTAACGATGTCCGTCTGTCTGTCTGTCCATGCATTCTTGTGCGCACTCTACAGGTCGCAAATATTAAGATATTTTGATGAAACTTGGTACACCGACTTATGTCGGTCCAAGGACGACGCCTATTGATTTTGGTGAACAGCGGTCCATGTTTAGACCTAGTGCCCATATAAGGGTCCTACCAAAATTATATTGTTTATACGCTGCAGGTCGCAAATATTAAGATATTTTGATGAAATTTGGTACACCTACTTATGTCGGCCCAAGGACGACGCCTATTGATTTTGGTGAACATCGGTCCATGTTTAGACCTAGTGCCCATATAAGGGTCCCCCAAAATTGGCTTGGTTACAAACTGCAGATCGCAAATATTAAGATATTTTAATGAAATTTGGTACGCTGACTCACATTATAGAAAATTTTGACACAAGCCCCATTTTAACCCATTAGAATTTCGGATCCAAACATTAGTTGGCTTTTACCCAGACTGGTGTAGGGTATTGTATAGTCGGCATGCCCGACTTTAACCTTTTTACTCGTTTTTATGAAATATGTTTAGAAAAAAAAAACTACACCTCACCAAATACATATTTTTCGTCTTGGACATGGAGAAATAGCTCAAATAGAAATGGCAATTTTTCACTCTACAGTAAGTAATTTAATTAAATGCAATTAGTGAATATTAAATATTGCAACGGAATTTTTCAATTGTGTAAAAATTTAAATTGAAGTGATAAAAATATAAATTAAAGTGATAAAAGGCGGTGTGCCCCTCTCCAGAGAAAAGGTTGTTGTCTGTGTACGTATTCCTTAATTTGCAGAGCTTTAAAGAAAAGGCAGACTGTTTAGCGCTGTTTTATGTAAAATATAATTATAAATTAAAAGTTAAAGTAGAATCCTTCATCATCGAATTCGGTATTAAAAATTAGGGTGAAAGAAGTGTCGGACAGAAAATTTTTTTAAAGTATGAAAAATCTAACCCCATCTGTTGAGCACTTTTAGAAATACTTTTTGGATTTATTAAATCCAAGTGATTAGAAAAAACGGCTATTGTCTTTATTATAAATCTTATTTCGCATAATACAGCAGAACAAAAAGAAAAAAACTACATCCAAAGATGCAAGAATTACACACAGTCTTTAAAGAAAAATCAATCACGATTGCTCGATGGTGAGCGAAGGCACGCAATATGAGCCAGGTACTGATGGCTTTTTGTAAGCCATAAAAGTAATCAATGTATAAAAAACAAATACAAAATAAATTAAAAAATGTAAGAAATAAAGGATTTTGGCCGGAATGAAATGTCTAATAAATTTTCTACCATCGTTTTTAAGAATATTTGGGTTAATACATAAAATACACTTTATCCGATTCTTTCCAAATTTGGTGTATATGTAGAAAACTACGAGATATAAATTCTGTTCATACACTGTTTTTTAAAATTTTGCTGGTTTCTTAGCGTAAAATTAATTTTAAACTTTAAACGCGTTTTCCCACAACCCTGAGTTCAAAATCGGCTGCCACTGTACAGCCAAGGTGGGTTAACCGATTTCGAACCGAGTTTTTTTCTGTCGTAGGCAACAAAAAACTTTAGGCCTTATCGTGGCCCTTTTTTGAATTTTGGTCAAATAAATTTTATATCAATGAGCAAATGTGTTTTTTCTTGCCTTTTTTGGAATTTTTAAGTTTGTGTGGCAACTTTGTTAAAAAAATTTTTTAAAAATAAAAATCGGGCCACGATAAGGACTAGAGAATTTATCTAGGATTAAGAATCACTTTACATTTTTATTTTCCGATAATTAATGAAGGCTGCACAGTGGCAGCCGATTTTTGCCTTTTTTAAAAAAGGCCAGTTATGAAGTGGCAGCTCTGGCGATTTTGGCTGGGAAAATATAAAACTGATATTTTTTAAAAATACTACAACAACATGATTTTTAAACAAAAAAATAAAATATTAAAAATATTGTTAATTGAATTTTTGACAACCGTTGAAATATGCCCTTTAAAATGCTGTTGTTACAGTATATAACCCCCTTAAACAGGATAAAATTTATAATGAATCCAATGGATATAAGGTACGGAAAAAAAATCAGACAAACGCATTTTCTTTCACTCACATTGGCGATTATTATGATGATGTTGTTCTTGATATAAACAAATATTTGTTTAAAAAAAACTTTCACACTTTTTGGGAGGTACTATGTCATATAGAGCCGGAAAAAATAGGAAATTAGGTTTTTTTTGAGGCAATGCGAGTTTACATTGTATAATAGTTAAGTAAAGTTGACCTAGACAGACACCCTACAATATTTGCGTACCGCTTAATAACAACTCAAAGAACTGTGAATATAAAATGAACTAAAAATTACAGCTAAAATAAGTGCAAGTGGTGTCGACCTAAGTTGAATTGAAATTTACTAATTTAACAGTAATCTCTAAAAAGGGGTCAAAAAAGTCCCTTTAATTGAAGAGTTAGAGGGTTAAAATGTTCCGCAAAAATATTTGTCATGAATTTCTACTATGAATCTCTGAAGACATCAAAGTAGAAAAATTTAACTTCAACGCCAGAAATAAGTCAAAAGTTAAAATGTGTTTAAGGGTTAATCTCCCAAGCAAAAAAAAATTGATGTAATGCTTTACAAACTAATTTTTTCATTACTTCAAAAGTATCCATTAGTGTATGTTTACAGCTTTTTTAGAAGTTATTCTGAGCAACTTCAAAAAATCACTTCTTTTATTGCTTCCCAAGTATCCGTTGGTATATTTTTAAAGTTTTTTTAGAATTACTTCTGAACAAAATCGAAAAAATCACTTAAGTATTGCTTATAAAGAGTAATTGCTCTAAAAGTGATTTTCCTATCATTTGGCATTTCTAAATAGAGGATCGCAGGTTCAATTCCCGGCGGGACCAATATCTTTTTATTTTTTTTTACCATTTTTTTGTTATTCTATTAATTTTTTTTAAATATTTATAATTAATTTGTTTAAACTCAGCCAGCAAACAAACCCAAAAATAAATCAAAAAATATTAAAAATTCAAATTTTTGTATGAAAGTGGTTCATCCAAAAGAGCCTTCTTTTTTGACTCAGAAATGATTCAAAAAAAGATTTAAAAAAATTCGAATGGCTCAAAAATTAATAATTTTTTGAACCTTTTTGGAATTGTTCACAAAATACCCAAATTTGTTTACATTTCTGAGTCATTTCTGAATCATCTTTTGGATTCAATAGTTTGGATAAAATTTTAGTGTCTTTTAAGATTCATTTTAGAAGGCTCATATTTTCGTCCAAAATATGAGCAATTTTCGACAAAAAATTTTAAAATTTCAAAAAAATGTATTTTATTTGAATAAGAATAAGGACCCTCAAAAAAGTTTCCAAGTTTTGCTGGCTGTGAATTCAATATTCTTTTAATTTTTAAAAATATGTATATATAAAAAAATGGTGAGAATTTGCTTTTTATGCAGCTGTAAAAATAGTACTGAAAACAATATTGAATTGGAGTGCACTTTTTACACTTGTTTAATAAGTACTTTTATTGAAGAGAATAAGGAACAATATCTCGCAATAACAAAGTTTTGTTTTTATATCGCTCAACTTTCATATCAAAGAATAGCTCAGCGGTAGAGGGCTAGACTAGCAATGGTGAGGTCGCAAGTTCGATACCCGATGGCGGTAATAAAAAACTTTTGTAAAATAAAAAAAATATAATTTTTTTTTAACTTTTAATTGGTGAAACACAACATTTTTGCACTCGTTCAAAAAGTACTGAAGAAATGTTGAAGTTGTAGTACTCCTCTCCTATGACAACTCAATTTTAAAATCATTAGTGTTTATGTTAGATCATCAGTTATAGTGCTTTTTCTACTACTTCGGCATCTCTTTTTTTGTTGGTTCGTAATTATCCAGAATTGGCGCTCAAATGTCCAACAATCCTGAATTTTAGGGGGAAACAATGTGAAGATTCCATTTTAGGTATAGGATGTGTTCAGCGAACTTATGTAAAACAGTGCGGGGAACATTTTTGTGGAACATTTTGACCCTCTAACTCTTCACCCTACGGGTCTTTTTTGTCCCTTCTTTAAATGGGGCTAAAAAAGTCCCTTTAATTGAAGAGTCAGAGGTTTAAAATGTTCCGCAAAAATATTTGTCATGAAATTCTATTAAAAATCTCTGAAGACATCAAAGTTGAAAATTTAACTTCAATGCCAGAAATAAGTCAATACTTAAAATATCCCAGTGTAGAAACGGTAATGACATATCATTAATTTTTGGACTACCAGTAATGACACCGACATACTTTCTGTATTATTTTAAAAGTATTGATAATGAGATTCTAATAAATACTTACTTTTTTCATTATTTCAAAATAAAAAATAATGTATTACCAATAATGATTTATTTTTATCATTAGGGTAGAGGGGGAATCCTTCGCCAGTGGGGCACATACACTAATCCCAGATAAAAATTGGAAAAAATATATTTTGTGCATTTTTCAATTATCTTTCCTTGACATCCACTTTGATGAATTTATATCACATGTGGTCGCACACAGCCGTGTTTTTGTGTTTTTTGGGGTGCCGAAAAAATAATAAGAAACAACTATATTTTGCAATAACTTCCTCAAATCGAGTGATAAGAAAATAATTAGGTTGTTCATAAGGGGTGTGCTATCTGTTGTATCGTCCTAACAAAAAACAGAGTTGTTAAAATTTTTATTTGTGTTTAACAATTTTCTATTCAGTTTTCTATCTGTTAGCACACTCAAACATAGGACACTAAACATACGTAAAAATGTTGTATCGTGCTATTCTCAAATATTGTATTTTTTCAATTTAATTTTTAACAACTCTGTTTTTTGTTAGGACGATACAACAAATAGTACACCCCTTGTGAAAACCCTTAATTTTTCATTATGTTAGATCTACGATCCTACAGTTTCGAAAAATAATAATTTGATTTTAATAAATGCTGAAAAAGTGTGAAAAAATATTAATTTATGTTAGTGCCAGTCTATGGGGCACAATCACCAGATGGCCTCTGGAGCTACAAACAGTTGGTGCATCCCTACCTAAAATGCTCTATAAGACTTTTCTATATGTTTAAAATATGTTCAATAGTAAATTACAACAATCGTGTTCATTCTTAAATTTATATTAATTAAGTAAATGAATGTTCTTTTTAGTTTGACTCTAGATCATAAATTAATATCACTTTCTGTTTAAATTATTTTCAAATCAAAGAAAGATGATACAATTTTAACAATTAAATTACAAAGAATAAAAATATATTTGAAAGAATTCGATAAGACCAGCAATACAGAATACATATTTTCGGCTTTTGCTACAAAGCCATCATCAGTGTATTTCGTCTTGTGTGGGCTAATATTTTAATGTTGTCTATTTATGTGACCGCTGAAAGAAAATCGAGTTTCGTATCAACAACTCAACTTAGACTAACATCAACGAAATTTAACAATGCTATTTTTATCCTTTGTTATTATTACTCAGTCATTAAAAGATTGACTTTGCTGTATTAACAAATTTTTTTCTTTTGGTGAATATACCCCAGGTTTGGGGCATTTACGCCGAATTGAGTTACTTTGAAAATCATTAAAAAAATAATAGAAAATATGCAAACAATTGGAATCAAAATCATAGGAATTAAAGCCAAGATATGTAGGTTTTCAATTTGAAAGTAATTTTTGAAAAATAATTAGGGGTTAAGAAATACCAGTGCTTTGAAGAAAAAGTGGCGAAGGGTCCCCCCTCTACCCTATTTCAAAAATAAAATAAATAATATAATATTAATATAAAATAATGTTTTTGTAAATTTTTTTGAAATCTATTTTTAGACTCAATATATTTTCAACACTGGTAATGATATATCTAACCACAAATTTTTTGATTTTTTGTATGTTGGCGAGTAAGCTGACGTGTGCGCAGCAAGTCAATTATGTTTTTATCTATCAAATATTACATGTCGAGATAGCTCAGATGGTACAGCTAAAGACTGGCAGTCTGGAGTCCAAGGTTCGATTCTCGAACGGGAAAGTTTAATTAGCAAAAATTTTTAAATTAAAAAATATATTTTTTTTATTAAACTTATTTTTTTGAAAATCTGTTTTTAGAATCATTATTTTAGTCAATACTGGTAAGCACAAAGGTAACGAAATATTTTTTGATTTTTCGTATGCTGGTGTGTAAATCATTATTTTTCGCGAAAAGGCTTAATAACAAAAGTAACTAGTTACCATTACCAGGTATGTAGTTACATAACCACATATCTGGTAATAATTTTCTGTACTTGGATGTTAATCAATCAATCTCTTACTTATTCAGAATTGGCGCTCAACTATTTAGGGGGAAACTATGTGAATCTTCTACTTTAGTTATAGGATGTGTTTAGCGAACTTTGGAATATTTTAACCCTCTAACTCTTCAACTTACAGGTTTTTTATGTCCCTTTTAAAAAGGGGCAAAAAAAGTCCCTTTGATTGACGAGTCTGCCCATAATACTGCAATTAATATGAATTTTTGTCAATTTTATATTTGCCTTTTTTCATATTTTAAGACAAAGTTTAACTCGTTGTTTATACCCTGTACCTTAACCTAGCGTAGGGTGTGAAAGTCAAAAAATTATCAGAGAAGTTTTATTAATAACAATTATCATAAAGATGTTTTTGTGCCTAAAAAATGTTGCAAGTTAAGCGCTGCAACAAAAGCCTGACTCAAAAGTTTACTAAAATTGTCACCATCGCCTACCACCACCACCGCAAAAAAAAACAATATAATGACCAAATGAATACAAATGAAAAAATATGATCATTCGGCAGAAAGATTATGTTAAAAAAGATGAAATAAACAATATTTAATTAGATAAAAAAAAATTATTAAAATTTAGGTCAGTAAAGCATTTAAATGGATGAGTGCTTAAGTCAACGAATCCCACAAAAACAAATTTTATAAATGAAGACAAAAAAAAATTAACATTTAATTTTGTTCATGGATTTTGTTTGGTGACAAATACGCTTTTAGATACTCTCGTACTATTCAACAAAGCGTTTTTAATTTATAGTCTACTACAGAAGTTAAAAAATTTTCTAAAATTCTAAAATCTTAGTTTTAATGTCATTTAGGAATTTGGGTCACTTAAATCGTATTTATAATTTAAGCCATCTTTTTTTTTTTGTTTTCATGAAATTTATACTTTAAATTCATGTATTGATTACCTTCAACTGAAATTCCTTGAGAGAAATTTTTATAATTTTTTTCATATACACCATATTAGGTGTTTAGATTTGTAAAGTCTTTTTCTCCACCTCCTGTTGTAGGATTAAAAAATATTTTCGAAAAAAAATAGTTTTCCATGATTTAGTTTGTAACCATGTGAAATCTATACTAATCATCTTTAAACAAAATATGTGTATTTATATAAAGTTTGAAAACAAAAAATTGCATTATTTTTATATTCATCACGTTTTCTACGTTGATTTTTTTTCGCTACTCCACCAACAGAAGTCAATATGGCACCTGTTTTTTGTTAACATTATAAGGTAAATTGACTTGGTGTTTTTGAATTTTTGTTTTTGAGGTTTCGTGTTTTTAGTAACTAATTACTCATGAATTAATCAATGGTATAACTTAAAATAATGATGATATTTGTATAAACAGCAGTTAGGTCATTAAAATTTGGAGTCTATTGGAAATTGCAACCGAGTACATTTTAGGGCGAATGCCAATTTATTAAAAGTAGTAGTAATAATTTTATAGTATTTAAAGTCTAAATTTTGGAATTTTTATCTCAATTAAGTTGTTCTTGAAAATCTGTAATACAAATAACTTACAAGGGAAGCCTCCCAACGCTTACCCACCGATTTGAATGAAATTTAGATGTGTTATAGAGAATCCAAAAAATCTAAAGGTAAACACATATTTTTCAGTGCCACGTCCGTTATTTAGGGCATGGATTACATAGATCTCTTACTTTTTGGTATTGGCTCTCAGTGTACGTAACTCATGAGAATGTGTTGGACATACATACGTTCTACACCTTTACAAAAAATATTTGTATGTGGAAAAATATGTTTGTTGACAAAAGAAGAAAAAGTAAGCTATCTATGTAATCTATGGTTTATGGGTAAAAACTGGTGTAGAAAAAGTTAATTTTAAGGAGTTAATTATGGGAAAATATCAAAAAAAAATTTACAGTATACTTATAACCAGCAAAAACAGACATTACCGAGTAATTAAGCGAGTAAGTAGCACACAAAGGGTTTCACTACTTACCAGGGTATTCACTCGCAACATTATTTTTGTTCGCGATGTCCAAAAATTCATGGGTGGTCATTAACCTCTCGCTTACAAAAAAAAGTGCGAATAACGAGATACCCATAATGAAAGAATAAGTAGTTACTCACAAAGATAGAATAAGTGGTTACTCAGAAGTTAGGAAATAAGTGGTTGCCCTAAATTGTAAAATAGTTGGTCATATTGGGAAAAAAAATTTTTACCTTGGAAAATTTCCTATTTAGTTCAAAACAAATTTATAAATAAAATATTAATATAAAAAAGACTTAATCAGTACTTATTTAATCAATTACCAGTAAGTGATAACTTTGCACGAAGATATAAGTACTTCTATAACTTATTATCGGTAAGTCATTATTTTGTATTTTAAAGTAATGGAAAAGGTAATGACATATCATTACTTGGTAATCCGTATGGTAATGACCTGTCTATGTTTTTGCTGGGTAGATTTCGAAAAAATTGAAATGCAATTAGAATTTTATTAAATACATTTGGAAAATTTTGGAATACAAATAGAGTCTTTTTAAATTCATTTGGAAATTTCTGAAATACATTTAGAGAATTTTGAAATACAAATGGAATTATTTGAAATGCATTTTGACAATTTTGAAACACAGATTTAAAATTTTTAAATACAAATGAATAATTTTGAAATGTATTTGGACAATTGTCAAATACAAATAGAATTTTCTTAAATACAAATAAAATATTTTAAAATATATTTATAATACCCCAGTGTAGAAAATCATTACCAGATATGTGGTTATGTAACTACATACTTGGTAATGGTAACTACTTACTTTTGTTATTACATTTCTTATTACCTTTATATGGCGATGTCGCGAAAAATAATGAGTTGTCGTTACACACCAGCATTCGAAATCTATGTGCTTACCAGTACTGACAAAAATAATGAGTCTAAAAATAGATTTTTAAAAAAATTAATTATATAAAAAAAAATATTTTTTATTGTATTTTTTTTTTTAAATAAAATTTGCTGGTGCGGGAATCGAACCTGGGTCTACAGATTGCCACTCAACAGCTCTACCATCTGAGCTATATGTAATATTTAATAGATAAAAACATAATTGACCTGCTGCGCACAAGTAAGCTTACTTGCCAACATACAAAAAATCAAAAAATATGTGGTTACATATATCCTTACCAGTGTTTAAAAAATATTGAGTCTAAAAATAGATTCAAAAAAATTAAAAAATTATTTTCTATTTGAAATAATGATAAAAATAAGTCATTATCAGTAACTTATTATTATATGTTTTAAAAGAATGCAGAAGGTAAGTGGGTGTCATTACTGGTACTCCAAAAAATAATGATATGTCATTACCGTTTCTACACTGGGACATATTTTAAAATGTATTTGTATAATTTTGAAATACATTTTTAAAATTTTAAAATGCATTTTGGACAATTTTGAAATGAATTTTGAAACGTTTTTATGCAATTTTAAACAGGGTTTGGAAAATTTTGAATGATTTTTGGACAAATTTAAAAAATTTTTGGAAAAATTTGAAAAATTTTTGGATAATTTTGAAACATTTTAGACAATTATGAAACCTTTTTAGGCAATTTTAAAATGTATTTGGACAATTTTAAAATATTTTTGGACAATTTAAAAACATTTTTGGAGAATTTTTAAACAATTATGAAATATATTTGGAATTTTCTGAAATAAAACTGAAAAAGGTGTAGAATACAAGGGAACCCGTAACCGTTTCACTGAAATTAAATTTTTATTCGCATTTGTGACATTAATAATAACGAAATAACCTAAAGTTAACACAAAATTAAAGCATTTGACATCTGTAACTGTACACTGAGAGATTTCAATGAATTTTTACATTGATTCAATGAAGTTTCGCTGAAGTTCGTACATTGAAAATTTTTATGAAGCTTTCCATTCATTTTGTTAAGAAAACTTCATTAGTTTAGTGAAAATTTTCATTAAAACTGGAATAATAAAGATCCCTATGCATATGTTAGCTCAAACTTTGGATAATTTTGTTTATTGTCAATGGCCCTTAAAAACGGAAAAAAGACTGAGAAGTTTAACAATTGTTTATGATATTCTTTAGTCTACTAACTTTACTATTCAGAAAATTTGTTTTGCAAATTTTTGTAGAGTAAATTGATATTTTCAATTAATTAATATTTTACTCAAACTAAATCTTTTTTTTATTTCTTCAGAGGAGGAGGGAGAACTTTGGATAATAATTTTTTTAAATACAATATTATATTTATTGTAGTATTGATTTAATTTGCATTTAAAGAAATTTTGTATCCAAAGTTTTACAGATTAAAAAAAAATTTCGTAAAGAAATGAAAAATCTACCTTTAGGTTATGCTGTTTTTAACTTACTAATTTTTAGAAAAAAAATCTAGTTTCAGCAGTTTTTTTTGCCATTTTTAACCAATTAACTAATTTTTAACTAATTTAAAATTTAAAATAATTTAACTAACTAATAAGAAATGTTTCAATTTGGATAATCTCAGATTCCAATACTTTCAACCTTAAGGTACATTTACACGCGAGAGAAAACTGCTAGAAATGGAGCAAAAACACTACAAAATAGCTAAACTCATTCAAAATAGAGCTAATTAGAGGTGTTTTTGTGTTTTATCTCTAGCATTTCTGTCTCGAGTAGATGTGCTTTTTAATTTGAATTTTTTTTAAATACATCGTGTTCATATGTCATGTTGATATTTAACAAAAACAGGAAGCTGTTAGTGTCTTTGTTGATAAAAAGTTAAGGAAATACATTAATATTGCTTTAAACGATTAATCGATTAATCGCCAATTTTCTCGAATAACCGACCCGAATAACCGGTTAATCAATTTTAGTGATTTCTCGAATAATGCAATAATCGGTTAACCGCCTATGTCGAATAATGGGAAACAGTACAATTTTTGTAGCCTTCGATCTGGGCTTTTTAAACCCGTGATGTGATGGACAATTTTTGAAACGAGATTTGTGATCGCTTATCAGAATCATTCAATCGAATTCCGTTCAAAATGCTGACTAGTACTTTTAATATATTGAATTTAAAGTTTAAAAATTGTTAGTCCTTTAAATCCCATCCTACGATTTCAAATAAAAGATCAAATACCATCAAATTCTATAGAAAATAATTTATTTTAAATTCAATCTCTTTTTAAATAACACTTAGATTTGACTGCCACAGCCACATTTAATCGTAAACAGATGATATGTATGTTAGGTTTCCTACGCCAATAACTATCCAAATGTCCAGTAACTCTTGGAAATGCAAACATTTGTTAAAGTAAGAAGAACAAAAAAAAAAAAAAGAAGTACGCCATGAGATGCCAAGAACATGATCTATACAATAAGATCGCACTTATTTTTATGTTTCTCTCTGTTGTTGTTATTATTGTTGCTATGTAGCATAGAATAGTATTTTTTTAACCAATTTAATTGGATGTGAACTATTAGTAAACTGCCAAATACCAAATGACAATCGAAATACCACAAAACAACATCTGAAGTACCAGCAGCAGCAGCAGCAGCAGCTGTATGTTGTTAGTACAACTGCAACACCAGCAAAACAACAATGGTGTTTTAAGCTGTCACTAAAAAACACAAACGAACAGTTGTAGTTAAAAGGAGTCTTTTATTAAATTGAAAAAAAAACAACAAAAAAATACCAAAACCAAGTGCAAAAATACCACACACACTGTTGTCGTTAGGCGTTAGATGTTCAAGAATGTTTTTCTCTCTTGCATTTAAAGGACAGCAGCAAGTAGAAAAAAAGGGCGTTGTATGGGGCGTAGTATAAATAAATAGACAACAGAAGATAACAGAAGGGTTTTAAATTGTTAGTAAAACAAACAAGAGCAACCAACGCAAAATAAAACGCTAAAAAAGCATGTTTAAAAATCGATGCATTATCAACAGATAAATAAAATTACCAAGAACAAACTTTAAGATGTTACAAACACAATAATATATTTTTTGGGAGTTAAAAGCAAGGATGGCAACCGATACGAATATCTGTTATGGTTTTTGTGCCGGTGCAATTTTTTTTCTTTATTTCTCTGGAAAGAAAGATATGCAAACGCAGTAGAAAGAGCACCACAATTAATAATCTAGATGTGGTTCTTTTTTGATTTTTTGACAATGATTTTTCATTGAGTTGTCTCTGGAGAGGAGTACTCCCACTTCCAAATTTTTCAATATTTTCTAAGTACCTACTTTTTTTAACGAGTGCAAAGAAAACTCTTTTTCATCAATTGAAAGCTAACAAAAAAATTTCACAAAAAAAATTATATATTTTTTATTAAAAAATTTTTTTTTTATTGCCGATACCGGGTATCGAACTTGCGACCTCAAGATTACTAGTCTAGCTCTCTACCGATGAGGAATTCTTAGATATGAAAGTTGACTGGTATAAAAACTCTACTTTGCCACTGCGGGAAATATAGTGCCTTATTCTCCTCAATGAAAGTACTTATTAAACAAGTGCAAAAGGTGTACTGGAATTCAGTATTATTTCGGTACTATTTTCACAGGTGCATAGAAATCAAATTTTCATCATTTTTTTTTATATATTTTTAAAAATTGCAAGACAAAAAATATTGAATTTGAACAAATTAATTGTAAGCATTAAAAAAAAAAAAGAAAAATCGAATCCGCGATCATATGTTCGGAAATACTAAATGATACCAAAATCTATTTTTAGGGACACTTTTAGAACAATATTTCTTTTGAAGCAATACTTAAATGAATTTTTGCTTGTCGTTCAGAATTATTTCTAAAAAAAAGCAGTAAAAATATAGTAATGGATACTTTTGAAGAAACGAAAAATGTGACTTTATTGAAGTTGTTCAGAATTACTTCTAAAAAAGCAGTAAAAATAGACTTCCATTTTTTTTTGCTGGGTGTATTACGATTAAATGAAAGCGAAAAACGGATTTCGTCAGCGAATTTATAATAAACACACACATATATCAAGTTGTAATAGATACATTGTTTCAGAACGTAGCGAGATGGGGAACGAAGTGGACATAATGGAGAACTAGTTGAATCGAAACACTAAACATGGGAAACAATTTGGATTGAAATGGCGAACGAGTGGAATTAAAAAAATTCCATATATTTACAAAGAATTATCACAATTTTAATGAAATTCGAGACGAACAAAAATAAAAAACATGTATTTTTTTGGCGCCCTAATCTCACGTTTTGGGTTTAAAAAATGGAATCCAAAACTAACAAAATTTCCTATGAAAACATGTTCGAAATTTACGAAATTTAGATCTATATTTAGACAGCGCTCAAGTAGTCGACGAAATAAAAATGGTGAGACCCATATTGCCCGCGTTGTGAACTCAGGGTTATCACTTAATTGAAATGTTTTAAGTGTTAGTGAAAAAGGAGTTTCGGGAAAAGTCTTCCTGAAGCCAAACAAGAATGAATATCGGAATAAGCTCAGACACCCCTCGATTTAATAAAATAGACATTATTAAACTAAAACTAACAACAATTTCTGATCAAAAAGTGCTATTCGGAAAAAAAATTATAATTGAATAACAAAAAAAAATTAATATTTTGTAAACCAGTAGACCTCCTAAAATGCTTTTATTTGATACACATTTTGTTTTAAAATTATTATAAATAAATAATAAAAAAAAAATGTAAATTGGCTCACTTTTGACCCCACTTTTTAACCCCTAAATACATACATACGTGTACATTATTTATTCTTTTTTCCTCTATCACACATCCGAATCTCATTAAATTCGAAAGGAACTTATTGGGATACATTCCTTGTTAGTGAATGTATCCCAATTGTAATTGTTCTACAACCAGCGAAATTGTAGGATGGTTGTAGAACAATACTTGCATGCAACCTGTTCTACTTTATGTTCTATCGTCGGTGGTTTTTGTTTGAGTTTTTCCCAAAAGTAACAGGTTCTTTTCCTCCAAACTAGAACTGGTTATTTTGGAACCGGTTCTTGAACCAGTTATAGAACTGGTTCTGCAACAGTGAAAAGTCAGATTTTGACTTCTCGGAATCAGTTCTGGAACCTGTTGCATGGAACCGGTGGTAAAAAGACCTATTCTGGACCAGATTCGGAGGTAACCAGTTCAAAAAAAATTTGTTGGCCAATTGTTCTATAACTTAAAGGAAGGCATTAAACAAAAATCACGAATAATGTTGAACTAGTTCACATCGTACAAATGAATATTTCAATTGAACTAGTTAGTTCGTGAGCTTCACAACTTTACCGAAGTACAGAAATAGTTTTTATTTTCAAACCGAGAGACTGTAAAATTTTTCGTTTTAAGCTTTTTGGTGCAAAATGTCCCTCAAAACATGAGGATAATCTGGAACTGGGAAGATGTGCCGAATCGGCGCTGAAGTTTTAAAAACACTGCATGACAAAATCTTGACTTTTTAAAATCCATCAATTCTATATATTTTGGACATGGTGATTACAATGGCGTACTTTATTTTACGATCAATGGTACAGATTTTTCGCTAAATGTCTTTAAAGTTTGTCGGTTGTCCATTCAATTTTGAAATTATATAACAAATATTTCAATCCTCCAAATTAGAGCAAAATGGAGATACAATAAATATACCTGTTTAAGTTCAAAAGTCAAATTTTATTAGATTATAATTTTTTTTAAACACATTAATATAACAAATATTCTTGGGCAGTTTTGCATGACACATCCCGATATTATTTTTCTTGATCTAGAAATAATATTCTTAATTTAATTTCATAAAATTAACCCTTAAGTACTGTTGGGACCTATATGCGCCACTGAGAAATTATTAGTATATTTTGTTGATAACATTTAATTGAATATCAAGACACTAGGTAAAAACCGTACATAAGTTTGGCAACATGTGCCAAAAGGTAGACACGGAGGAGATTAGAAGATTAACAAAAATCAAAAAATACAATGTTTGTATGTGTCTGTGTTTGATCACTTCTGAGTAAAACAATAACAGAAAGCTGAATAGGAAGGACTATGAAATAGTTAAATAGCATTCAAGGCCTTACTTGGGTGAGATGGCTAAGCGGTCGCACCTTAGTATACACTAATAGAAATAAATCGGTAAAAATAGCAGAAGAAGTTACTAAAAATTAGTTAAAAATGATTCTGCAGAAAAAACTGCTGAAATTAGCAGATTATTTTTTTTTGCTAAATACTAGTATAATAAGAACAGCAAAATTAAAACTGTTAAATATACAGAATTTTTGTTATATTTGAGTTAAATTTTGTTAATGGAAAATAGCAAATTAATCCGCTAAAATCAGCAAAAAATTTTGCTGAATAATTTTTAGACTAAAAAATCACAAAAAAATTAAAAATTTTCGAAGTTTTTTTTACATTTTTTTTTAAATGCAAATAAAAATCGAGCATTTTGAAAACAGCAGTTTACATATTTTTAGCAAATATTTCTGCTGATTTTAGCAGAATAGACTGCTATTTGCATTCAACTAAATTTAGCTTAAAAATAGCAAATATTTTGTAAATATAACATTTTATGTTTGCTATTTTTAGCCTACTAATATTTAGCAAAATTTTCTGTAGATTCTATAGTACAATTTGTTGTTTTCAATTAACTAAAATTTAACTTAAATATAACTAAATATCTGCAAATTTAACAGTTTTAATTTTGCTGTTCTCATTTTACTAGTACTTAGCAAAGAAATCTACTAATTTCTGCAGTTCTTTTTGCAGCATCATTTTTAACTCATTTTTAGTAACTTTTTCTGCTATTTTTACAGATTTACTTCTATGAGTGTACAGTTAGGAGTCAATAAAGTGTTTTAAAATTAAAGTTTTATATAACATTGGATATATACTTGTTAAGGTATAATTATTATTTAAAATATTACAAATAAAACGGCATTGTTTTGCTCTTATTTAATTTAAAATAGTGTCCACGAATGGAATTTTATACCTTTTATAAGCGACTTGAGAACAGGGCCATTATCACAATCTATTTAAATTATCTTTTTGAACAAAACACCAATGCCCTAATTTTACATTTACAAAAAAAAAAAAATACCACTGAAATTGCATACTTTGCGCTTTACATTTAACTGTCACAAATTTATGTTTAACATTGAAACTATTTTTAACAACAAAAAAAAGGTATTTAAAGTAGTAAAGAAAACAGTTTTTACAACAACTTAAAATGAAAATGTTCTTTTTGTGTTTCCTTAACTCAGATTCAAATAAAACTAACAGAAATCATGGTAGTTTAGGTAGAAATAGAAACAAAAATCCTGACAAGATTACATGTTAAGATAACAGTCTAAGCGACCAAATAAACAAACGAACGAACGAACAACACAATTTTTGTTCGTTAAGATTTTGTTTGTTGTTCTCGAGTTGGCAATAAGGATGTCTTAGGGAATTATTTTTAAAAATGGTACCGAAACTGGCTTTGAAACGGTACTTAATGAGTAAAACATTACTTTTGGCACATGGTGAACAAAAGTAATTAAGTGAGTAAGTAAATATGCTGGTAATATACTTGAGATTTTTTCATTTAAAAGCCAAAAAAAAAAAAAAAATCATTTGCCATTTAATGCTACTGTAATTTTCTGACGTTAGAATTGGCTAAAAACTAATGCCTTATAAACTAATTACAATTGAACAAATAAAAGCATTTGTTTAAAGCTTTATATTGGCTGTTTTGTAAAAATAGATTCCTCGGGATCCCTCCCGGATCTAACCATTTGTATTATCGGAGTGTGAACACTCCACAAGAGATTGTCTAGTTTTTAAAAGCAATTTTACAAAATGGACTATACCTTGAAAACTACGCGAAATAGAGCAAAACTGACGAACTTTTTGCAAGCTCGGCAATATTCACGCTCCTGTTATTCAGTTGAGGTAGGGTCAAGACGGATCCCGGGAGGTCCATATTTATGACACAGCCACAGGTTGATTGATTTTTTTCGATTTATGTGATAATAGAAATTAATACAATACGATAATACGAATAATTCCTTCCCCGTTGCATTCCATTTCGTTCCTTGCGGCACGTGTTTAAATTCCACTCGTTCCCCATTCCAATCCATATCGTTAGGATATGGAACTATATTTCGATCCATTATGGGAGTGTGTTAATTTTTATTATCTTGTAAATTGTTAAAAACAAAAATTAAAGTTGTCACCCTGTGGGTGTTGTATAAATATTAATCCCTTGGGACCTCTCCAGGACCAGGCCTATCTTTTATTTTGTATTATATGTATGTTAATACTAAATAGGAGCAGTTTTACGCAGTTTTAGCATAGTTTTCAAGATAGGGCCTTTTTTAAAAACAGCCATTTTATAAAATACGCTGTCTTTCGAAAACTAAGCGAGATAGAGCAAAATCGACACCATTTTTGCAAGATCGGTATTGTCCACGCCGTTGTTATTAAGGTGGATGCAAGAGGGTGATGCTACCCATAGTCTGTGTAGAGGGCTACCGATTCGATTCCCGGTCATACCATACACCAAAAACAAAACAAAATAACAGCTAAAAATTACTTTGATCAATTGACAGATAAACTAACCGCAGGCGAGACTTTGGTGTCTGGTGATACCCTTGTGCAGAGCTTTAAAGAATTAATTCCTTTTTGGAATGAATTCCCAAAAATTTAATTCAATTCTTTAATTCAAGGAACGAATTTATTAATAAAACATATGCAGGAATTAATTCCTGTGAATGAATTCAAAGAATTCAAATTTATAGAATGAATTCTCTGACCAAAGCACTAAGCATTCGAATTAAAAAATTCATTTACTAAAGAATTAATTCAACTTTTGGTCAAGGAATTCATTAAATTCTATTTAATTCAACTTTTGGTCAAGGAATTCATTCAATTCTAGTTAATTCAACTTTTGGTCAAAGAATTCATTCAATTCTAGTTAATTCAACTTTTGGTCAAGGAATTCATTCAATTCTAGTTAATTCAACTTTTAGTCAAGGAATTAAATTTATTTCGTTTAATTCCCTAACGAATTATATGTTTTCGTTTAATTCCCTAGGAATTAAATTTTTTTTGTTTAATTCCCTAGGAATTGAAAACTTAAATTCAGGGAATTAAACGAAAAAAATTTAATTCCTTAGGGAATTAAACGAAATAAATTAAATTCCTTGACTAAAAGTTGAATTAACTAGAATTGAATGAATTCCTTGACTAAAAGTTGAATTAACTTGAATGAATTCCTTGACCAAAAGTTGAATTAACTAGAATTGAATGAATTCCTTGACCAAAAGTTGAATTAACTAGAATTGAATGAATTCCTTGACCAAAAGCTGAATTAACTAGAATTGAATGAATTCCTTGACCAAAAGTTGAATTAAATAGAATTGAAAGAATTCCTTGTTGAATGAATTCATTAAATTTTATGAAGGCATTAGAAAAAAATTAATGAATTCCTTTAAGATAAATCGAATGAAAAAAAAGGAATTCATTCAATTCCTTAAGTTTGGTCGTTTAATTCCCTAACGAATTATATGTTTTCGTTTAATTCCCTAGGAATTAAATTTTTTTTTGTTTAATTCCCTAGGAATTGAAAACTTAAATTCAGGGAATTAAACGAAAAAAATTTAATTCCTTAGGGAATTAAACGAAATAAATTAAATTCCTTGACTAAAAGTTGAATTAACTAGAACTGAATGAATTCCTTGACTAAAAGTTGAATTAACTAGAATTGAATGAATTCCTTGACTAAAAGTTGAATTAACTTGAATGAATTCCTTGACCAAAAGTTGAATTAACTAGAATTGAAAGAATTCCTTGACCAAAAGTTGAATTAACTAGAATTGAATGAATTCCTTGACCAAAAGCTGAATTAACTAGAATTGAATGAATTCCTTGACCAAAAGTTGAATTAAATAGAATTGAAAGAATTCCTTGTTGAATGAATTCATTAAATTTTATGAAGGCATTAGAAAAAAATTAATGAATTCCTTTAAGATAAATCAAATAAAAAAAAGGAATTCATTCAATTCCTTAAGTTTGGTCAGGGAATTCATTCCCAAAATATAAATTCAGTTCAAAAAAAGGGAATTAGGGTATTAATTCTTCGAAGCTCTGCCCTTGTGTCTGTTAAATTTTTCAATAAAAATATTCTCTTCTTAATGTAAATGCGCTTTTGAATAAAATTCGTAATATCAAACCATAATCGTTTAATAGCCAGACTGTTACATATAGAGAATTTAAATGAAAATTTTTAATATTTAATAGAAAATTTTCATAAAATTTTGTGAAAAACTGCATTAATGCAGAATTAGACGAATTCTGTCGAAACTTCATTGAATCATTGTAAAAATTCATAAATAGCATGCAGATAATTCTCTCGGTGTATAGAAGAGACATTTTTGGTTACGAGATGTTAACTAGAATTGTAAAATATTTTTCTCACCGACAATATTTTCTAATCTGTAATAATTTAATAAAACGAAAAATGATTTAACATAATCTAGGAAATTTTGTGGTACTTTTTTTGCACAAAAAGTATCCAAAAAGTACAATGGTTCCGAGTATTTGGTTCTTTACAGAAAAAGAGAAAAAAAACCAAATAAATAAACTTTATTTGTTGGTGTTCATTTCACGTTTAAATGCATAAATTGGCATAATTTTGGTTTTGTATGTTTTATGTTTAAAAGTCTTATGAGTTAAACCAAGTTAAATAAACATAAAAAATACACATTTTTGGCATTACCCACTCCGATTTTGATAACACAAATCCGCTTACAAAATGTTGCATATCAGTTTAAAGGTATTTTTAAAACGCTTCCTATGATACCTTAATAATTATGTTAAAACACATTCGTGGATTTTCATGGAAAGTTTGATGACATTATTTATTTTGTAAAATTCAAAATTTATAACAATTTTTTAAAATTTGGAAAGTGTAATGCCAACCCGTTGGTTGCTTTGATATGGATTAACCCTTGTCCTGTTTTTTTTTTTTTTTAATTCTATTAGTAGTAGTGTTGGTGGTGTTTGGTGTTACTTTAGCCATAATGGAATTATGAACAATACAACCACTTTGTTTGTCCCCTCAAAAAAAATATTCTTATTATGAAGATGATGATAAAATGGCTGAGGTTTAGGCTGGAGAAGATGAAAATGATGTTGTTGTTTTTTTTTTTGTATGCGGTTTTATGTTAGTGGATTTTCTTTTTTCATTGTTTTTACCAAAAATGTTTAAAGAGTTGTTGTGTACAAATACTTTGTACAATTTAACTTCCTTTTGGTAGTTTTGTTGTTGTTGTTGTTGTTTTGTTATCTAGATATGAATTTTCATGTTTTTCATGTTCTAGTCAGTTGAAACAAAAATAACCACGACATTATATCATAGTTAGTAAAAGGGTCTTTGAATAACTTTAACCGCCCAATAAGGCATAATGGTATGATGTTAACAAATAAATTTAAATTTTGCTAAAATAAAGTAAGTACCATTTACTACACACACAAATGTATTTTATAAGTTGCCATAATTGGTAGTTTATGGATTTTTAAAATTAGGGGCCATTAATAATAAGCAAAATAACCTAAAGTTGAGCTTACTTAAAGTTACAGACGGCAAAGTCCATATAGATTTGATTTCTTTAATTTTCAGTTTGTATTAACTTTAGGTTATTTGTTTACTGTTAGGTAACTTATTTAAAACCATTTTTACTTCCATACAAGTTTGACGTTTATAACTTTTATTAAACACTAATATCCAATTCACACAGAAAATTTAATCTAGTAAAAGTTGGATTAACTGCTTAATCGAAGACTATACAATCGATTAAACCATATTTTAATAATTTTGGTTTACAGTTAATCCAGTGTTAATCCACTCCGAATTGCATTGCACTATTGCCACCACTTTCTAAAGAAAACTGAAGAAGGGGACCTGAAAAATCCCCAAAACGATTGTCTTTTCATTCCTGAAAGTGTAGAGGTTTTTGAAAGCAAAAACTCTGTGAAGTATTTGTTAGGAGAATATCCTGATGAAGAAAAATAGTAGTTTTTGAAAAAAAGTACTTATTATGTTAATTCATAATAAGGAAATTGGCCTCGAACTGAATTAATAAATTTCTTATTAATTTATTTGACTGAAATTCAAAAAAGGGCCACGATAAGGACTACAGTTTTTTATTCACTACAAGAGGAAAAAGCAGAATCTAGTAGAAACATGTACACTAGACCGTACCGCAAGAAAAAGTTCGCCGTACATCTTCCAATATGAAGTGTTTTCGCAAGGCAATTTAAAAAAAAATGTTTTTTTGTTTGCCGAACGTAGGGGTCGCCTTTTTCAATTTTTCTTTATAGCTTCGGCATAAGAAGTCGGATTTAAAAGTGTGATATATCGTTTTTTTTGCCTCGAGGAGACCAGTGTTTTGCTATACAGGAAAAATCCAATAAAAAAAAAATTTTAAAAGGTGAACGCTACGTTCGGCTACCAAAATATAAAAAATATTTTACTGGGTTTATCGAAAAACTTCCTTAGCAAAAGTTTAATGATTTTTTGCGAGCTTTAATTTTCTGACATTAGGGTTGTACATTAGGGTCGTAACAACTGAGATCTGGTGGGTAACTACCAGAACGGGATACTTGAGGTCAATGGCCTTTAGAGCAAAACACTGCTCTTCTCGAGAGAAAAACATCGATGTAGCATACTTTAAGATCCGACTGTAAATGCCAAAGATATAACGAAAAATGTAAAATGGTGACCCCTACGTTCGGCAAAAAAATTTTTTTGAAACCTTTTTGCAAAAATGCTTCATATTGAAGGTTGTACTGCGCATTTTTTTTGCCTGTAAGGTGGTACGCTCTAATGTGCACCCCGTTCCTGTATTACTCGCATCGATAAAGTTTTCACAAAAATCATATAAAATGCCACCATACTGTGCCAAACAATAAAATATTTTTCAAAACAAGCCAATAATGCACTGCATGCAACGTATTTCTCTATATAATTGCGTATTAAAAAAAAAAACATAATGCATTCACTGTTATAAAATTTACAAAATGTAAAATATTAACCACTAAAATTCTGGTGAACTTAATCATCTCAGAAGTCACCCTGTGTAAATCAGGGTGACCATGCATTTCTCGATGCGAAAATTTCTCCCATTAGATAGAGGAACGGGCTGCTGGTCTTAGAATCTGTAATAATTGTGAGAATTTTAAGTCAATTAATAGAAAATGAGAATTTGACCACTTTCATTGTCAATGTCAATGTTTTTCTTGTTTTATCTTAGCACTTGATTACTTTGGACCACTTGATCAATGTCATTTTTTTTTGATACACAATTAAAGCTTATATGTAAGACAATCAGCTAAATAACAGACCATATTTTCCCATAATCACAATAAAAGCACAAAGCTTCGGCCAAGCAAAATACAAAAGCACTTGTATGTAGACATGGGGTAATAAATTTCAGTTACTTTGGATCATCAAATTGTTACAATTGACATGTTGTGCTAGTTTTAGTCATTGTAATGTCTACACATTGTTTTTATACGACTACTGCTCAAGCTAAGTATTCTTAGTTAGAATGAATTCCGTTGGTAGTGGTTGGTGTCTGAGGCACCAGTAGCACCAACATACGTCTGCATATGAAACATCACAATAGTTGAAAAAAACACTAAATTTAACTTTACATCAATCTTCAAGAACTAAATAACAACAAAATTAATATTGTTAGAATTAGAAATTACTTTTGAAATACTAGTGGTAGACTGAAAACAAAAAAAAAAAAATTATAATTTCGATTTTGGTTATATGCAACAATAATTTTTGTATTTCAATTTAGAATCAGACATATCTTTGGTGCGTCCACTATTGAGCTGCATATGCCATTACTACACATCATGTTCCATTAGACTGACTATGTTAATAAATTGGTTTTTGCAAGTTAAGGCGTTAGCAATTCACAGACGTAGATCAAAAGAGAGAGAGAGTCACTTTTACAAATATAAAAAGAAAGAATGAACAAATCTAATAAGAGCTTTAAGATTCCGGTATGTTGATCATTAACATGTTAAAAGAATTTCTTTTTTGGAAGGCTACGTCATTCCATTAATCGTCATTAAGTGTAAGTAAGTAAGTAAGTAATGGTAAGTCCGACGAAAAAGAATAAAAATAAAAAAAATTAATTTTGTAGGCTGGCGGTCATGGCCAAGTTGATTTGTGTCGTTTGATGTTGATTTAACAATGTACTTTTGATATGAATAGAAAATAAAACAAAAACTAAACAAGAAAAAAAAAACACAAGTTTACTTGGCAGCACCTACTCTAACTGTATACTCAAAAATAGCGGAGATGAACTAACATTAGTACGAGAGACCACTGAAAATCACAATGACAAAAATATTTTAAATTTTATTTTAGAAGTAAATCAGATACAAAAAGCATTAAAATATATTGCGAAGACGAATCAAAGATTCGATACCAACTTATGTATGCATACAGATAAAAATAGTTTGTAAATCTAATTAAACTTTTAATTTAAATAAATAGTATATTTAGACTGGGCAAAAACTAGTAGTTTTTGGCCATTTTTAGTTTTTGAGTCGAACACTACAAAATTAATTTAGTTTTTCAATACAATTTTCATACAAACTGAAAACCAGATTCTACCTGGTTTTTGCCGAAAACCAAGTAAAAATATCTGAAGTTTGCATTTTTGATACATCCGGTATCATTTATAATTAATTTTCGAAACACCCTGTTACAATGAATATAGGAGTAAAGCAAGTGTCCAGAAAATATTTTTTAATTTTTTTAGAATATTTCTAGTTTAGTTTGAAATTGTGTGTTTTTATTCTTTTTTAAATGTATTAATAATTTTTCTACATTAATTTAACAATAAAAATTACAGAAAAGTGTGTAATAAAAAAGTGTTTTGACAAAGAAAAACTAAATAACTAGCGTAAATGACTTGGATTTCGCAATTTAGTTTTGTACAAAAACCAGCTGGTTTTTGCTTAGTCCAAATTCAGTATAAGCCTATAACAATATGCGACAGTCAAAATCGGGATGGGATGAAACCAACGGGAAATGTTATATCGGTCAAAAACAAGTTATATGTGTGCCGGCGTTTCTCTGGGTCACCCCTAGGAATCGAGATATATCTTTTTTTTGACATAACTCGAGAACCACTAGTCCGATTTTGCTCAAACAATTTTAAAAAAATTAAAAATTACAATTCCTTTAATCTGTTCATATAACGTTTTTCTATATACTCAACAGTTTTGCCGGTAAAAATAAATGTTTGTTACCGCTAACATAAAAATCAATAACCTTTTGTTTATTACTTTTTTTTAATATTTTAGGCAAAAAATATTTTTTTCTTCATACATTTATTTTTACCGGCAAAATTGTTAAGTATATAGAAAAACGTTATATAAACAGATTAAAGGAATTGTAATTTTTAATTTTTTTAAAATTGTTTGAGCAAAATCGGACTAGTGGTTCTCGAGTTATGTCAAAAAAAAGACCACCAAAGGTCAAATCGAAATATCTCGATTCCTAGAGCTGACCCAGCGAAACGCCGGGACACGTATAACTTCTTTTTTGCCGATATAACTTTCCCAGGTAGTTTGAACCCTTGCCGATCACTGACCCCTACCATTTGTCTCACAGTGTAATTGATTTTGTAAATACAAATACAAACAACATGTTTGTTATTTGATTGTTGAATTCATTTCAATTAAATAGCCAACAAACCAAATTTTATTAAGCGATGTTGTTAAATTGATTGTTAAATTTATTTCTATTTAATAATTTAATGAAATGAATAATAGAGATTGTTGAAATTCAAAGCAACATTTGATAATGGAATTTGTTGATTTAATTTATTTTTTAATTAAAAAACAACCCTTGAATAAAAGTCCATATTTTTTTAATAATTTAAATTTTAGTTATCATTACAAAAAATACAATTTAGTAAAATCATATAAATTTAATTAATATTTTTCTCTAAAATACAAAACACTTTTCTTTAGTATTTCCTTCTTTTTTATTTAATTTCGGCACTTTTATTATTTTTAGAGTTTGCCGTTCATGAACGAACTAGTTCCATTAAATGATTCCCTCTTTTGTATGATATGAACAAGTTCACAATTATTCGACCTTTTCGTTCATTCTTTCGTTCGTTCGATGGCACAATTCTTGATAGTCGCCGTCGACCACACAATAAAGCCATAAATAAATATTGGGCGTACGATTGACATTTTCGGAGATGGGGTCTCTAACTAAACATCCTCCCACAGGAGTAGAAAGCAACCGTTGCCTTCCTAACCCTGTGTTCGGTGTTGAGTTTCCAAGATAGTTTCGAGTCCAGTATGATGCCAAGATATTTAGCATGTTCAGTAGACCGTACCTCAAAAAAAAAGTTCGCCGTACACCCTCCAATATGAAGTATTTTTGGAAGGCGATTTCAAAAAAAAAAATTTTTTGCCCAACGTAGGGGTCGCCTTTTTCAATTTTTCGTTATAGCTTCGGTATTTAAAGTCGGATTTTAAAGTGTGCTATATCGATTTTTTTGCATCGAGGAGACCAGTGTTTTGCTATAAAGGAAAAATTCAATGAAAAAAAATTTAAAAAGGCGGCCCCTACGTTCGGCAATTAATATAAAGGGTTGTTCAAAAGGGACGCTACAAAAGTAGAAAGACAGGGACAGCAAACGATGCCATATTTCTTGCCGCTCTTTTGACATTTCTCTTCAGTAAGGTTTGCCATTTCATGATGGAAAGATATACTAGCCAACAACGAGTCGAAATTATTAAAATTTACTACCGAAATTCGGAGTCAGTGGCTTCAACGTTAAGAGCGCTACGTCCAATTTATGGTCGTCATAATCGTCTTAGCAGATCAACAATTGAGCGTGAGGCTACGTCAAATCTATGGTCTATGCCAACAAGCCAGCGACGATTGATGAACTTCGTACGAATATCGAACGTGAAATTGCAGCAGTATCGGCCGATTTATGCTTGAAAACCGTCGAAAATTGGGTTCAGCGTCTGGACTTCTGCAAGCGTGCCCGTTGTGGCCATGCAAAAGAGAACTTTTTTACTTTTGTAGCGCTCTTATAAAAAAAAATTTCTACTGGGTTTATCGAAAAACTTATTTAGCAAAAGTTTAATGATTTTTTGCGAGCTTTAATTTTCTGACATTAGGGTTGTACATCGGAGTGGTAGCAACTGAGATCTGGTGGCTAACTACCAGAACGGGATACTTGAGGTCAATGGCCCTTAGATCAAAACACTGGTATCTTCGAAAGAAAAACAGGGGTGTATCATACTTTAAGATCCAACTGTAAATGCCAAAGATATAACGAAAAATTAAAAATGGTGTCCCCTACGTTCGGCAAAAAAATATTTTTTTTTTTTGAAACCTTGCAAAAATACTTCATATTGGAGGGTGTACGGCGCACTTTTTTTTTGCCTGTAAGGTGGTACGCTCTAGTGAATAGCCCTGAAGCCGCGGTTTCTGAAGCTCCGTTTGGCCTTTGTAGTGAAAAGCATCAGTTCCATTTTCATGATTCACTCCCAGGCCACAGCTTGTGATCGAGTTACTGAGAGTCTTCAGAGTGCTGGTCATGATATCACTTATCACATCCAGAATGATATCACTTATCACATCCCTGAAACTAATATCACCACATCCTCCGCATAAGCAACGACCTTAACGCTCTGATCATCTAACTTAACAAGAACTGAGTTAATATTTAACCAGAAGCCATAACAGGGATGAGTTCACCTCTCCTTGGGAAGTTCCTCTCCTGACTTGCTTTGGCTTCTTTCTATTACCCAGACAAGCGTTGACAATTCAGGAGTCCAATATGGTAACCAACACCTAGATCCCAAAGGCCACTCTGTATCGCACCCTTCTGACACTGTTGAAAGCACCTTCTATGTCCAAGAACGCAGTCAAGGTTATTGTCCGAATTCTAGATATCTCTCCGCTACGCTCACAAACTCATGAACCGCAGTTTCCGTTAAGAAACCCTTGATATATGTATGCTGACTACCAGAGAGTTGTGGCGATCTCTCTCGCTGTACTCTAATATGCGCATCAATGAGTCTTTCCAGTGTCTTAAGCTGAAAAACTAAGAGACTGATCGGCCTGAAGCCCTTTGCAGCTTCATGGCCCCTCCTGCCAATTTTAGGTTTAAATACAACCCTAACCCTTCTCCAGCTAACTGGCACATAGTTGATAGAGAGACAATGTTTATATAGCTGGAGCAGCCAGGGAGTGATCACCTATTGATTACCGGAACAATGCCATTTAGATCCGGCGATCTGTAAGGAGAGAAATTTCCAATTTCCCCGGCTATCTTTTCCGGGGTAATTATATCGTTCCCAAGATCATTATAAGCCCCCGTTCGAGGCGGAGTCGTTCATTTCCCAAAGTGGTCGCATCCCTGCAACCAGGAAAGGAATAGGAATAGGATCTCCAATGACTCTTTATGTAAGCAGGGTTTGAGTGACCCTTTACCAGAATTGTAATTGTTCTTTTTTAAATTGCAATTACAAATATATATGTAATTGGAATTAAGATTTTTTCAATTAAAAAATTACCAAATGTAATGACTAACCGCTAGGTCTGCAGCAGACACGTTTACTGGGTTTCAACAAAGTTAAAAAAAAAAAAATGTCATATTTGTAATTTGGAATTGAATTTTAACAAATATTTTTGCCAATTGTCAATTAATTCGGTTGAAAACATGAGTCTGATATAAAATATTAACCCCTAAATTTATAAACGCTTTGTAAAATTATAGGAGGTTTATTGATCGAATTTTGTATGGAAATGATGTTTTGTAAACGTGCTTTAACTTTACAAAGCATTTATGAATTGAGGGGGAAGTATTTTATGAATAGAATAGCAAAGATCACATCAGAATTCTTTAGCTCTATTGTAATTACGAATTTGAATTTCCAGAGTAGAGAAATCACCAATTCGCACTTCACGATGGGTCATAAGGCTGTGCGTTGCGGTTATTAACTGAAACAGACATGCAGGAGTTGATTGATGAGTTGGAGTTTGTTTTTCGAATTTTATTTTATTATGCCGACCCTTCCGATACAGATTTTTGACCAAACTTCGTGGAAATATAAACCTATACCCAAGAAATATTTTTTTGGTTTTGTAGCTTTGCCGCACTTCCTAGCGGAGAAATTTTGGATAAAAACTCAAATTTTAATACGCTGCTGCTCCCAAATGGGATACGATTTTTTTCTGATTTAAAATTTTACGTTATTTCCGCGACAAAACTCTACGCAAAATAAAAAACAATTTCGAAATCATTTATATTGCGAATTTTGAAAACTTTTGGAAAAAATCTCAATTTGGACGACTTTTTTAAATTTTTATATGGCAACCCTGATGATTTTTATTAAAATAAAACACATTTAGAGAAAACTGTCAAATTTTTTTATCAAAATTAAAAAATCGCAATCTTCATGTACCGAACGGTCAAATTGAATATCCCCTCTCCTAATAAAATTAGCCTAAGAAATTTAGAAAGCGGGCATTTCATATATTTTTTTTTAAATTAAAGAACAAAAATTGGCAAAAAATAAAAAATGCATTTTTAGAGGAAAATATGGCAACAGTGATGAAAATTATTTGTAAAATTTTATTTTCAATGATCCTTAAGACCTTAAAAAACTATTATCAGTTAAAATCTGATGGCAATTTGACATTTTTGTTCTTTAATTATTAAAAAATATATAAAATTCCAGCTTTCTAAATTTCTTAGGCTAGCTTTACTGGGAGAGCTTTAGGGTTTATTGAGGTTGCCAGATCTAGCCAAAGTTAGTGTATCCATATGGAGACTATATAGAGAAAGGGTTAACAAAATGTCGTTGGTGTTTATTTTTTGGTATGTTTATCTACCTCTCGTTTACTTTCAGATCAATTTTATTCTGATTGCTGTAGTATTTACAAAATAATAGTTTCAAGTAGCAAAAGGATTTTAGCTTCTTGCTAAAATTCGATTGTATAAAATACGCAACAAATTCTATTTCTATAAATTTCATTTGACATCCTGAAAAAACTTAATTATTCTTACACAAATCTAAGAAATGAGGTTGTCTAACACTGGTTTATATAGTATGTAAGTATATTTTATATGAACATTTATCTTATATTTTGATATGCTGATTTTTATGTACGAATACACGAAACAAAAAATATAAATCGAATGGTAGATCATCATTATCATCATCTTGGTCATCATTATCATCATTATTGTTAACATTGTTTGTTTCGTTTTCCATTGTAACCGTCAATTCATTAGAAGAAAAATAAAAAAAAAATTCTTTTTTGCTATTCTTATCGAAACTTAGTGACCTACTGAACTGGTCTACGATTTTTTTTTTTTTTTTTGTGACAAGTCAAGCAACTTGTTGTCGGTTGCTATTAGATGGCTGGCCAATGGACAAAATAATACAAAAAAATTGTAGCCTGGTGAAGATGATGAGATCGGCAGCCTTTTGGTCAGTGGAAAAAAGCCCTGCCATTTTACAAAATGCCTGACGATTGTTTCATCAATGTCGCGACATTGAATTGGACATTTAGTTTAGATTTCTATACACATAATGTCACTAAAAGTACGATATGATAAATATTGAGCCTATATAGCAAGGGAAATATTATTTTATACACCCAAAACATGTAAAGCCTGTGACAAATGTATTTAAAAATTGCATGGCAAATATTTTTGCAGAACATTTTAACCGTCTAACTCTTCAACTTACAGGTCTTTTTTGCCCCTTTTCGAAAAGGGGCCAAAAAGTCGCTCTAATTGAAGAGTTAGAGGATTAAAATGCTCCACAAAAATGTTCCCCATAGTGTTTTACATAAGTCCGCTGAACACATCCTATGTTTGACTTATTTTCAGCACTGAAGTTAAATTTTCAACTTTGAGGTCTTCGGAGACTTATAGTAGAATTTGATGAGAAATAATTTTGCGGAACATTTTAACCCTCTAGCTCTTCAACTTACGGGTGTTTTTTGTCCCTTTTTAAAAAGGCGCCAATATGTGCCACAAAAATGTTCCTGGTAGTGTTTTACATAAGTTCACTGAACACATGTTATACCTAAAATGGAAGATTCTCATGGTTTCCTATGCCGATTCTCAAAAAACATTTGCAAAAAGGGGGAAACTTTAAACCTCAAAAAAACATAGGGCCTGACGTAAACTTTTAAAATGCCGACACAAGTATATTATTCTTTGGTCCCTTATGCCAGAATTAATTATCAGAACCATGTTATTTTTTTCATTTTTGTGTTGTAAAGTGTAATTAGATTTTAAATTTATCAAACAACCCTTGCAAAACTGTAGTTGGTTAAAAAACAAACTTCATTTCAAATTGTGATTACTAAATATAAGAAATATTTTTCTTATTGTCTTTAGTGGAAAAACTCGAGAAGGATTTGTTGGACTTTTTTGTTTTTGCTTGTGTTCTTACAAGCTAACTGCCGCTAGCGGTGGTTGCTTATGGGTGACTGCGTGGGAAAACGTGACGAACGCAACCAAACATGTCTTTTCTTGTCTTTTGGCAAAAAAAAGCCGCTTTTTTTTTGTTGTTACTATTTCTGGACTCCTACAAATGTTGGAAAATTTGCATTTTTGTTTTTAACCAAAGCGGTTCTTGTTTTTTTATTTGCAATACATTTATCCACCATATGCCATCATCATTTTCTATGTCTAAAATGAAATGCACCTGAAGAAGACTGATTGCCTTAGAAGATCTGAGATGACAGCACAAGTGCTGCGGCATTATTACGTTTTTAAGTTTATAGAGATAAAAATTTGTGTTTTACTTACACTACATCTTTAATCGAGGTTGGTTTCTTTTTATAACTTCTAGCTGTAGAGAACGTGCCACTGCAAGCTCTCGTCTAAGGCTGCATTTGTGGTAATAGAAAAAGATGCGGTTTATTTGATTAGCTTTAGCATTTCATTTAGATCATTTTCATCAGTTTTTTTTCCAAGTGCATGGGAAGTACAAGAACATGTGAGTGGGATATTATTTATTTAAAGTTAACCATTAATCACATCCATGTGATGTGCAGTTCTTAAAGTGTGAATGAGTCCAAATTTTGTTTAAATGCCCTATAAAAAAAACTGTGGTATAAAGTATTATGGGTTTGAATTTGTAATTTTCAAAAATAATGTTAGATATTTCCAATATCTTCTCGACAAAATAAGAGATCATTACAATCATAGAAATAAACGTGTAAAAATAAAAATAACCTTACAGAAACAACTGCTGAATTTAGCAAGTTTGTTTTGTTAAATACATGTAAAATAAGAACAGAAAAGATAAATTAGTTGACTCAAAATATTACATTATACCGCAAAATCTGCAGAAATTTTTACATTTTCTACTTAATTAGACTGTGGAACATTTTCGGGGTCATTGTCTGGGGGGTAAGACATTTCAAGTCAGAATGAAAGTAAGTACTAGGCCAGTATAGGGTTTGGCGGTTTCAGGCCTTTTATATTTTTTGCTTATCTTGATGTTTCTTTGCCTAGTTTTTGAGCTAGATATCAAGAACAATTGATGATTTCTCATTTTATTCTTCAGTAAAATTGTAGTTAAGGCTTAAATAAATAAATTCCATTCATACATTATCGAATGAAATCTTCAAAAAATTGTAATTTTCCCCCTTTTTTCATCAATTTTCGCCAACAACTCCTCAATAATTCCAAATTCCAGACCAAAAACGACGGAAAAAATAAAGCCAGAAACAACTCGAAATGCTTTTGAGTACGGAGATTACTTTTCCCTCCGTATTTCCGAAATGTGGCGTCATAATCGATCTTGATTGAAAACCCAGGGCCCGAATTCTTTAAGACGATTATAAATATTTTTTGGGGTATCATTGGTGATGGCGATTTATTAGGCCAAGCACAATTATACACAGCTGTGGATAGAGCGGTGCCATGTCATAACGTCCAATGTCATAATATCCATGGACGTTATTTCCCATTTCTCTGGCAACATATGGACTCCGCGGCAAAATAACTGCTCATTTTCTTTGGGTCGAAGGACGAATCAAGCCAATTTCGGATACCCTCTTCTGAAGTGAAGTTCAGTGAGAGCGTTTTGCATCGATCTACATAAATGGTAGTTCGACGGAGCAAGGTCTGTACTATAAGGCGGGTGAGGCAAAACTCCCAACCACTATTTTCTAAATAGTTTTTAAACGGACTTGAAACATGTGACCGAGCGTTATTGTGATGGAATATTACGGCTTCAGGTCTGGTCGCATATTCCGGGCGTTTTTCGCCTAACGGTCGCTTCAAACGAATCAATTGTGTTCGGTGAAGGTCTCCTGTGATGGGAACCTTTCTGGTCCCACCAAATACAGAGCCATGGATATTCGGATTTGGCGTTGATTTGGCTGGTTGGCCGGGTTTCACATACGACTTCTTGTACTTTATGATGTCGTAATGGATCCATTTTTCATCGCTAGTAATGATTCGATGCAAAACTGACTTCTTCATATGGTGTTCAAGCAGCATTTCGGACATGCAAAATCGTCTTTCAACGTCTCTCGGCTTCAATTCGTGTTGCGCCCAATTTCTGTGCTTTTGGATGAATCCTGCTGCTGGCAAACGTTTTAAAATTGCTGCTTAAGTGGATTGACTCCCAGTGATTTTTCAAGTTTTTTTTGAGTTTGACAACAATTTTCATTGAGTAATGCCTCCAATTCATAATCTTTGAAATTTCTTGGCTGACATGGGCGGTCTTTGACTTCAGTGTCAAAATCACCACTATTGAACTGCACAAACCATCTCTCGCACATGAAAATCGATTGAACACATTCAGGTTAAGCTTCGGCGAGCAATCGATGTGCTTCAGCTGCACTTTTTTCAAATTGAAGAAGCAAATCTTCGCGCAAATGATGCATTGTTAGCACAAAATTCGACATTTTCGAAGCAACAAAAAAATCTTTGTTGTATAAACTATTTTGTTCAACGACTAAGTGAAAATAACTGACAGATGTTTATGCTCTGAAATGCCACATAAGTTATTAAAGACACAAACCATGTGTAAAAGATACGCCATCTGTTGTGAATCCCGAATTTTTAAGTTATACCCCCAATAAAACAAAAAATCAGAGATACAGGTGGAAAAAGTCCCCGAGTGCAATACTTGCGGAAATTTGCTGTTGGAGTAGGCATGTGTTCGAAGGCAAAGATAATCCTGATGATAAAGAATTTTGAGATGGTGCAATCGGGCCAGCAGTGGAGTCACAAATTGACATTATGTGTAGTTCAGAAACTAATGACAGCCATGATTGCGATAGCAATAACACTAACAACATCGAGAAGGTGATACCAAAATCACTTTTTGGAATCACTTTTAGAGCAGTTATACTTTAGAAGCAATACTTAAGTGATGTTTTGGATATTGTTCAGAAGTAATTCTAAAAAAAGCTCTAAAAATATTCTAACGGATATTTTGGAAGCAATGAAAAAAAGTGATTTTTTGAAGTTGTTCATATAAGGAAAAAATATAAAAGGTCATAAAAAAAGTTTGGCCTGAGATTGTCAAACCCTTCGGCCTAGTACTTTCACCCTCACTTGGAATTTCTGTTTAATTTAGCAGGAGAGAGTGCTATTTGCATTTAACTAAAAATTTTGTAAATATAACAGTTTGTTTTTTCTAGACTAAAAATAGCAAAAACAAACCAATTTTTTCAATTGAAGTTAAATTTAGTTGAATTCAAATAGCTGTCTCTCTTTCTAAATTAAACAGAAATATTTGCTATAAAAATATTAGACTGCTGATTTCGGAAGGATATAAATATATTTAGGTGCCTATTCCTACCTGTGACTCGTTATGACTATCTTAAGACTATTTTAAGACTGAAAGTCACATTTTTCCATACAAAACAACAATAAAATTTAAAAAATTCGAATTTTATTTGTCATTATTATGATTGTATCGATACCAGGTCTTAATTTTTTAGAAGTTTTCAAACAAAAATTTTAAATTTGAATAAATATAATTTATTATTACTTTGCAACAACAAACACAAGGGAAATACAGTCATAACGAAAAGTCACAGACTTTTCGTAGGAATAGGCACCTTATTCGCATTAAAGGAAAATGCGAACAAAAACTTTACATTTTGTTTTGTGATATTTTGTAGTGTACTAAGTATTTAGCAAAATTGTTTTGCCAATTTTACTAGGTACGTTCCAGTGGAAAAAGGTGAAATCCAATGATTGCAGAACACCTTATACTGCATTATTTACCATAATTTAGAACCTAATGCATTATTTAGGTTCTAATTTATGTTCTATAATCGGTGCTTTTTGTATGATGATTGACCTAAACTAGAACAGATGGCTTTAAAACCAATTTTAGAACTGGTTCTGGGACAGTTAAACTATACATTTCGAATTTCGGGAATAAGTTATAGAACCGGTTCTGTGGAACAGGTGGTAAAAGCAACTGTGCTGGAATAGATTAAGAGGTAATCGGTTCTAAAAAAGTTTGCTGGGGTTGTTATTTTCTATTCTCAAATATAACTAAAATTTAGTATATTTAACAGTGTTATTTTTGTTGTTCTTATCTTACTGATAGTTAGTAAAAATAATCTGCTAATTTTAGGAGCTTTTCTGGAAGGTATTTTTAGCTTATTTCTAGTAGTTTTAACTAAAATTTCTACATGCATGTATAAATTTGAACTCTTCTTCAAAATGTTGCTTATTATATTTCAAAAAACTTTATGTAGAGCATTATCTATTCGTTAGATGCCTTGAATAGTTTTCTCTAGTGGTTTTTATTAAATTTACATGATTTTTAGATTTTCTTCTTATTTTCTATTTGGAACAAAACAAAAAAAAAGTGTTCTAAGATTATTATCACTTTATGTACTTGTGTTGTATAATCATGTTTATGCCTGCTCATTATTTTGTTTAAGCTTATGCAATTTGTTATTTCATGCAATTATCACTCTGTATGCTTGTTCAACGGAAGTTCAGTCGGCTTTCTATTCTTATATTCTCAGTTATGGTAATAAGTGAATTTTTATTTAGCTTTAAACTTAAAATTAATTTGCCATTGTGTAATCTGTATGATGAGGAAAAACAGTATGACTATAAAGTAAATGGAATTTTATATTTGAAGAATGCATTTGTATTGAAATAAAAAATTATCGGAAAATATGAGATGGATGAAAAAAAACAAGCGTGCCGTTAGTGTGTCCCATTTACAATTTATTCAGGCTTTATTAAGAACTGTTTGTTTTACTAAGGAGACCTTCCTTTTGCTAAATCCAAACTGCTACCGTTGGGCGCCAAATATGATTATATGCTGATATTCGATTAGTGAAAAATTTATAAATATCATATGAATGTAGTTATAAGATTTTTATTTTTAATCTTAAATTCCTTAATACTTTTTGAACATAGCGCATATATGGATCTGTTACATATTTTACATAATACCCCGTTTTAATAGCTGTTTACTGTGACTTCTGAGTGACAGTTACGTTGGAGTTGTGAGTGAGATTTTAATTTAGAAGAAAAAATAACAAAATTGCAGTAGGTAGCGGCATTTACATATGTCTTTCATGTTGTAGGTAAATGTGATTAGATTTTATTACATATAATTTGTTATTTATAATAAACAATGCAGCAAGTGTGACGTTTAGGAAATTGGTGAAGTTTTAATGAGTTAATCTAGTTTACAATCTTCGTCATCTAAGACAAATTGATATTTCCTTTCATTATAAATTTATAATAAGTTTTCATTGTCCTCTTATGAAAGGGCTTACCAATGATGCTTTAGTTAAAAAGGATGTTTATAACTAACAATAAGTTGTTAACTCTATATTTTGCTATTAAATGTAACACTTTCATATAAAACTATTTTTTATTGCTGCAGTAATGATGAATGCCTTGAACTTATTTATGTTTGTCTGAAGGTAAACTTCCTGGGTTATAAAATTGCGCTATACGAACTATCTTTTAAGATATTATTAAACAGACAGAAGAAGAAAAAAAAAACATAAAAGTAAAACAAAATCGATAGCAGTTGTTTGGTTAGTTCATTAAGCACAGAAGAGTGAATGTCAGAAAATAAAATATGCAATAAAAATTCACTTCATAATTGGTAGAATTTGCTGTTCTTCAAGATGCACTTCAAAAGCACATTTAAGAATATAAATTCATACAAATACCTGTAAAATTTTTCAGCATAATTTGTTTGAACCAGCTATAGGTTCGTGTATTTAAGTATTTAAGATTTTAGGGTGTTATTTTATTTGCAAAGAGCACCAACCCGGTTTATCTAAAGGAGATAAACGTACGTTTTAGAAGGTAAACGTAACAATTGGTGTCAGCGGTGGGATTGATTATTTTGCTTGCAATAGAAAAGAACCCGATTTGCTTAAAGAAATAAACCAACGTTTTTAAAAGGCAAAAAACATCGGAGAAAAAGCTATGCAAGAAACTTTACAGAGAAAAGAGAGAGAAAATACAAAAAAAAGCATCTAATATTTAGTAATTTTAGTAATATAATATTTTTGTAAATACAAATTGTAACCTAATAGAAAACTTAATTTTTAATTTTTATTTAACAAATTGTTCTCTATTATATTGTGAGAGAATTGTGGGTGATAAAAAAAACTAATATCAACTTATTAAGGTGATTTAAGTTGACAACTTATTTCAGTACTTTCTTCGTAGTCTGTACCGGTAAGCTTTAGGCAACCAATTACGTCCAATGACACCCCCATGTTAAAATAATGTGTTATTTAACTACCCTACGGGAAATTTTAACAAACTGTCACCGAACTGGCCCCTTTATATGAAATAGACTGGTCACTTTTACATGGCGTTGTCATAGGAGGTGGAAATTGACCCCTTGTGACATGTCACAAGACAAATCCCAGGACAGGTCCGTGAAATTGAGAGTTCAGTAACCTGTCCTAGGATTTGTCTTGTGACATGTCACAAGGGGTCAATTTCCACCTCCTATGACAACGCCATGTAAAAGTGACCAGTCTATTTCATATAAAGGGGCCAGTTCGGTGACAGTTTGTTAAAATTTCCCGTAGGGTACCCTACGGGAAATGAAGGGTCGATTGATCCAAAGTAACAAATCTGTGACAGGTGCATAGGGGACAGGTTACAAAACTGATGTAAACCCAAATTTGGGTGTATCAAAAAGTGGTAATTGCAGCAAAATATTCAACATCGTGACTATTGAAATGGAGGCCAAACATTAACTAGTTCATTTTGGATATATCCTATAACTGGAGAAAAAGTATCATAACATCAAATTGGCAAAAGTAACTAGTACCTTTGCAGTTGAAGTAGTGATATAACACAGAACAGGTGCAGTATAATTAGATGTGTATGAAAAAATGGCGATCGGTACCGTAAAACCCTATCCCGTGACTGTTACAAAGTTTACATAATACTTAACTTTGTGGCCACAGAAATGATGACATAATAATAAACTACGAGTAGTTCAAAAATATTGTTCGGATACGAGTATGCATAATAGATTGTCAATGACTAACAAAACAAACTGTTCAGTGACTGACTGAAAGGCTGTGCAACCCTTTTGGATTTATTCTCAAACACTGGGGATGTTATATCCAAAAAGTCAGAATTTTTTATTGGATATTTTGATTTCCGGTTCTTTTCTCTAATCGTTGGTGAAAATGTTTTATAATACCGATATTACCATTATGAAATAGAGGAAAGTATTCCAAAAAAATCACTAGGGAAGCTTAAATCACTAAGGGGTCGAAATGACCCATTGGACTAAAATAGGTACATCACATCTGTATTTTAATTAAAGAGAAGATTAAATTTATGTTAATAACTAAAAACTAGCTCAAAAAGCCTAAAATGACCCGAAAACCAGTTTAGTGTTGAATTCAGGAATGGTCTTTGTAAATTGCGCATATATTTTTTTATATGTAAACTTAACAGGGTTTTACTTAAAATATGTGCCCAGATTCTATAATACTATAGACGATTATCGCACACTTTTCGAAGTTTAATAACTATTATAATACATACAATTTTTAATTGACTTATTGGCATAGACAAGCAACTTGATGGAATCTCACAAGAACAAGTCTAAAGCGGTCAAACCACATGATTTCGGTGACTAGTTTAAGTCGCTTCTGTGTGGGATAACCATGCCCTCAAATCGGTCGTGCAGAATGGCCAGGTCGCTTCAGCTATGTGGCACGTAGCGCCGCCTGTTAGAGCCACATGTCGTTCACATCCTTATCATCCAATTTTGGCCAAAGAAATCATCATAATGTGATAATTACATGTGAAAAGGAAATAACGATAGAAATTTTCTTCCGATTACAAAACATTCATTGTGTAGGTTATGATTGACAAGACTTCAATTAGCCACACTCATCGATGTGTCGACCATGGTGTGTCTCGTTAAGAGATGATGCTATGAGTCGTAGCCTGTGTAGAGGGTTGGTCGTTTGATACCCGGTCATGGAATACACAAAAAGTTTTTCATATAGAGGCAATTTAACGATAAAAAATATTTTGATCAATTCTTCCGATTACAAAACATTCATTGTGTAGGTTATGATTGACAAGACTTCAATTAGCCACACTCATCGATGTGTCGACCATGGTGTGTCTCGTTAAGAGATGATGCTATGAGTCGTAGCCTGTGTAGAGGGTTGGTCGTTTGATTCCCGGTCATGGAATACACAAAAAGTTTTTCATATAGAGGCAATTTAACGATAAAAAATATTTTGATCAATTCACACATAAACTTCTTTTTGTAAATGAATTTTAAAAAATTGTATTTCATATTCGAAACGTATATAAAATTGTTCAGAATTTGTGCAGAAATCCTGAAAAGAAACTTGAAATTTTTAGGGACCTATAAACGTCATTCCATTTTGCCGAAATTTGGTCCGTATGTATATACGAATTGTTGCGTGCACACAAGGGTACATGGACAGTAGAGTGTACCACCTTACAGGCAAAAAAAAGTGCGCCGTACACCCTCCAATATGAAGTATTTTTGCAAGAAGGTTTCAAAAAAAAATTTTTATTTTTTTTGCCGAACGTAGGGGTCGCCATTTTACATTTTTTGTTATATCTTAGGCATTTACAGTCGGATCTTAAAGTATGATACATCGATGTTTTTCTCTCGAGGAGACCAGTATTTTGCTCTAAGGGCATTTTGACCTCAAGTTTCCCGTTATAGTAGTTACCCACCAGATCTCAGTTGCTACCACCCTAATGTTAGAATTTTAAAGCTCGCAAAAAATCATTCAACTTTTGCTAAGGAAGTTTTTCGCTAAACCCAGTAGAAATTTTTTTATATATTGGTTGCCGAACGTAGGGGTCGCCTTTTTAAATTGTTTTTAATTGGATTTTTACTATGTAGCAAAACACTGGTCTCCTCGAGGCAAAAAAATCGATATATCACACTTTAAAATCCGATTTTAAATGCCAAAGCTATAACAAAAAATTAAAAAAGGCGACCACTACGTTCGGCAAAAAAATTTTTTTTTTTATGAAATCGCCTTCCAAAAATACTTCATATTGGAGGGTGTACGGCAAACTTTTTTTTGAGGTACGGTCTAATGGACAGATAGATAGACTGACGGACGGACATCGCCAAATCGACTCAAAACGCGATTCTGAGTAAATCGATTCTGAGGTCCAATATTTTTTGGTGTTACAAACAGCAGTATAAACTTATTTTATCCTGTCGAAGTAGTGGTGTATGGTGTAACTAGTATTTCTTAACTTACGTTAAAATTTATATGTATACTTTCATATATGTATTTGTTAGAATATTGTTCTACCTCAAGTCCAAATTCGAATATGATATTTTGAAGCAACAAATAATTTCTAATATTACAATATTATCGTATTCGAATTTGGACTTGAGGTAGAACAATATTCTAAGTAAATGTATGAAAATCTATTTAGAAAGTCAGAAAAAACTATTTTTGAATTTTTAGTGCAAAAATTAAAATAATTTATACGTATAGCTTATATTGAATTGTAATCATGAGTTAATAGGGGTTTTCATATAAATGCGTATTATACTTGTAAACAGTGTAAAGTTGGTATGTTTATGAGTTTAATATCAATCTCCATACATGAAAAATATGTTTATATTTATACAAGATTTACATGGAATTTACGAGTTTATATGAAAACCCCTAATATTTATGTTTTTGGAATTTGGAATAAACTGATTTTTTTTTAAATAATTTTTTGTGATTTTGTGATGTTTTAAAAACAGATTCGGTGACTTGTCGTTTTACGTAAGTTCAGTGACTGGATCCTTCTGGGTTCTTCCAGCACCCATACTTATTATGGCACATGGTGAATAATAAGTGACATGTTACAAGTCAATTAGTTTCAGTTAGTCCTGTGACTTGTTAACTTAGAGCAGTATAGTGATATGTCACGAAACTATTATTTTGTACTAGTTCAGCAACAACACACATATTGACTAATGTGTGACTAGTTTTTTAACAAATATTTTTCTTTAGTTCTGTGATAGGTGCGCTTAAACCAGTCACCTGATATTTTATTTCTCACTAGTTTCGATACATATCACATAATGTCTAACATGAGACTACTTCCGTATTAGATAATTTTAACTTGTTATATTGCATACTCTCTTAAACCAGTAGTGTGATATGTTATAAACGACAAGCTTTGCGACAAGTTACAATTAGCTCAAAAGGAGGAAATTGCCACCTCCTATGACAAGCCCATGTTAAAGTTGCCGGTTACTTTCATATAAAAAACCGAATCGAGGACCGGTGACCCCCACAAAGTTCCAGTCACGTGACCAGCTCTGTGACTGATCCATTTCCCGTAGGGTACTTACAATGTTTGGTCTCTTATTCCATTTCCCTTTACCTGCGCTGTGGGAAAACAGGGGTCAGTTGTAAAGTGAGAACCTGTCCCGTGACCGGTGAAAGCAGAACCGGTCTGAAAGAACCTATACTGCGACCTGTCTCGTGACCGGTGAAAACAGGGCCAGTCTGATAGAACCGGTCCTGTTAGTGGTGAAAAGAGCACCGGTCTGAAAGTACCTGTCCTGTGACAGGTGAAAATAGGACTGAACCAGGACATTCAAGTGGTACAAATATTGGAGTTTTTATTTTTATTTTTCACTTGAGTTGAACTTGAGACTTGAGTGCTATTGAAAGATGGCGGCATAATTCTAATAGAGTTTTCTGGAATAACCCGAACCGGTCCACCTTGGCATTGAAGATTGTTAATTCCCATCTCTAGGTCACCTTCTAGCTTATTTGTTATACTTTCTAAATCGACCGGTTTCGCATCACATTTGCTAATTTGTACCTCAACGAAATCCACTCTTTGGTTCACGAATGTGACTTCCATCAGCTTCTCATTTGTGGTTCTAGAAAATTCCCAAACTTCATCTAGCAGTTTCTCAGAAATTTCCTGCACCTCATCTAGATGTTTCTCATTTGTTGTTCTAACTTCATCTAGAAGTTTCTCATTTGTAGCTCTAGAAGTTTCATGCACCTCATCTAGATGTTTCTCATTTGTGCATCTAAGAGTTTCCAGAACTTCATCTAGTTTCTCATTCGTAGCTCTTGTAGCTCCATTTTTCTAGAGTTTTTTTCCACTTTCTGCATTTTTTCCATCATATTGGCGAACACTGCATTAATGTCCATAAAGGTGCGTACAGAGTGGCCGCTTGTTGCCGAGCCGACTGACGCTTATTGCGAGAACCAATGCGAGAAAACTGGTACTATACAAATTAGTACAAATAAGCTCGAACAGGTCATAGTGGGCGCCGAGCTGATCAGAGCGCAAAGCTGATTGAATGCGAGAAAACAGTTCCAAAACGTATTTCAGCGCCGAAAACATTATTTATGTTATGTTAATAAAATAAAAATTAAATAAAAAAATAAAAATTCAAATAAATAATAAAAATTAAATAAAATTATAACAATTATAAAAAAATTAAAAAAAACTTATAAACAAAATTTAAAAAAAATGTAATAAAAATTTAAAGAATAATTGAAGAAATGAGTTAATAAGTAAAATTTTAAAAATCAATGTTCACAAATGAACCACAAACCCAAATGCATACAAACATACATAAAACAGAAATAATAGATAAAATATCAGCGCTGATTCTCGCATACACTATGCACACCCAAACTTGTTTCTCGCATGAACAAGTTCTCGCGATAAGCGTAAGTCGGCTCGGTTCGGCAACAAGCGGCCACTCTGTACGCACCCTTAGACCGTACCTCAAAAAAAAAAAGTTCGCCGTACACACTCCAATATGAAGTACTTTTGCAAGGCAATTTCAAAAATAATTTTTTTTTGCCGAACGTAGGAGTCGCTTTTTCAATTTTTCATTATAGCTTCGGCATTTAAAGTTGGAGTTTAAAGTGGGATATATCGATTTTTTGCCTCGAGGAGACCAGTGTTTTGTTATAAAGGAAAAATCCAATGAAAAAAAAAATTTAAAAAGGCGACCCCTACGTTCGGCAACCAATTTATAAAAAAAATTTCTACTGGGTTTATCGAAAAACTTCCTTAGCAAAAGCTTAATGATTTTTTGCAAACTTTAATTTTTTGACATTAGGGTGGTAGCAACTGAGATTTGATTTATGATCCGACTGTAAATGCCAAAAATATAACGAAAAATGTAAAAGGGCAACCCCTACGTTCGGCAAAAAAAAATTGTCTTTTTTGCAAACCTCCTTGCAAAAATACTTCATATTGGTACACCCTCGGCGCACTTTTTTTTTGCCTGTAAGGTGGTACCCTCTAATGTCCATACTGCTTGCCGCTAAACGAGTACATACCTCCATTTCTTCTTTTCCATGAAATACCTAAGTATCGATGTCAATGCCAAGGAGCATTAATTCATCTATTAGTCTTTTTTGAAGTTCTGCCTTATAACATGTTGTCGGCAGCTCCAACTTACTCAATTCTTGCTTGAGCTGTTCCACTTTGATGTCTTCAAACTTCATTGTTTTTATCTATTTTCATTTTGCAATCTCCTGAGCATTTTTTGATTTTGCAATCCCATTTCGGACATGAATTGTTACCTTTTTACCTTTTAAAAACGTTGGTTTATTTCCTTTAAATAAACCGGGTTCTCTTCTATTGCAATCAAAATAACCAATCTTACTTCTAACACTAGTTATTACGTTTATCTTCTAAATGTACTTTTATCTCCTTTAGATAAACCGGGCTGGTGCTCTTATATAATAAAAATAACACACACACTCTTAAGTTTGATTTAGCTTAAACACTTATTTATTAAACACCGTATTACTTTAAATGAAACAATATAACACACACAAACTCTAATAATCAACTGACTGTACAATGCTAATACGCAATTAAAAAACTCTAGTATGAAACTTAACAGCGCAAATGTTAAAATATAACTTTACTTCAAAAATGTTATTGCACAACTTCCACTCTCTTCGTAGCGTTCTGCCGTTTATAGTTTTATTGTCGTATAACATGCTAGAAGCTTAACATTATTTATGGCATTTAACCTTGTAGCATATGCTGACGTGTATACTTAAATGTAGTGTTGCGTTGTCAGATTGACGTTTTTACTACAAAAGTCTTCTATACTATTCTAATCCAAATTCGTAACAACACAGTCAGAAAAATAGAAACTGGAAAGCGATGGCAAAGCACTTTAACAGGTGGTACAAGTAATGGCTAAAGGTGCTTTCCCATTCCCAAAATGATAAAGGACCGGCTGTTCAAAAAGCGACGGAAAAGCACTGGAGAAACAAAATTTTTGAACGTTGGCAAAACCAATAAATAGGTGGTCTGGAAATATTTTTTCAAAAATAAAATTTAAAAAAAGTTCATATGTATATTTTTTAGTCCTGCCGTGATTTGTACCCAGGCCTTCAGATTGACAGACGATTGCTCTACCCCCTGAGCTAACGAAACAACTAATATTTGATAGCTAAACACATAAATAAGTTATAATCGCTGGACAACTACTGGCTGTGCGAAAAAGCTAGCACTGGCAAATAGTTTTTTGGAACTAAGTAATATGCCAGCGTTGAGACCAAAAAAAAAGTTGATCTTAAAGGAGCTTTACACAAACATGAAAATTGATTTTATAGAACAAAAAAAATTTTAAATTAAAAAAATACAAAAATAATTTTTTCCTTGCAACCGGATTTGAACTCGGTAACTCCTGACTACAAACCTTTTTAACGAAGCTTCAGCATTTTTATAAAATCATTGCGTCCCAAATGAGTGCTCTCCCAGTCATTTATTTTCAATACCATGGTTACCCAGTGGTATGCCAGTGCTTGATTTTTTGTACCACTGGCGATTTCTGATTGGGAATATGTGTATACACAAAAATGCTTAAAGGTCATTTACTTTTTTGTTGGTAGTTTTTCATATCGAAATATATTTAAAAGAAATCTAAATTAATTCGTTATCATTTTTTAATTTAATGATAATAATTTAAGGATCTGATTTCATTGATCAATGGCAATTGTTTGTTTAATTGTTAAAAATTGAGAAAAAATCGCAAAAAGGCATACTAAAATATCGATTTATTCCATTTCGTTGTCTGTCTTTAGTGTTTTAATTCCACTCGTTTCCCGTTCCATTGCATTTAGGTCCCGTTACCCAGTGCTTCATTTACTGCTTCAATATCAACCCAGCATAAATGTGGAAGCAGTAAAAGCGATTACTGCTTCCTTACTGCTACTTTTACCGCTTCTAAAAATGTATAGCTTCGTAAACAGCACTAATGAAAGGCCTAAGTTGATTAATTCTTTACATCGCTTTTTGCTGTGCTTTTCGAAAAGGCATGAAATGAGCAATACATTTTGATTGCTTAAATATTTTTGCGGTTCTTTAATCAAACTTTTTTAAAATGCGGAAAAAAGTCATTGTAATGAAAATTAAGAGGTTTTACTAAAAATAAGAAGCATTTTATCTTCACAGAAAAATATGCAGGAATATTGTGCTTTTGAGAGGGCATGATTTTAAATATTTGAAAAGCTTTATAATATGCACCTCCGAGAAGGCATGCATTATCGACATTTTAAAAGAAAAACATGAGCACTAATTAAAAGCGGCGAATTCATGCCTTTTCGGATCTCGATACAAGTGCTTTCACGCAAGCTATCTCGAACAAAAATCAGGCATGATATCATCAATAATGCAATCGCTTCACTGCTCAACTTTCCCTGACAAAACTGTTTCCAAGCAAGCAGTAATTTCTGCTGGGAATCATTGCCCGTTCCATTCCATTTCATAAATGAAAATTTTGAAAGAGTTTTAAGAAAAATATTTTTAATGTAGTCAAAAGCTTCGTTGTCTGAATCCTAATAAAGCTTTGCCGATTTTCTGAAAAAAACTTATTAATATGACGAAGAAAGTTCCATTAATATAATATTGAATGCGATATTTTGTAATAGACCAATTTACGAATTAATATCAAGTTTAGCATCACCATTAAATCGACCTTGGCGAAATATTACTTAAATTTATTTCCTAACATTTACCCTTTTGCAATTTTTTGTTTTTGTGACTCCAAATACAAAATGTTTTAATGTATAAACAAATTTGTATGCTTACTGCTTCTGTTTCTTCACTCCTTTATTTCTTACAAATAAACACATTTTCATTACTTTGCAAGCGGCATGCGGTCAAATTGTTTTCTTCGCAAGGTTGCACCTGTGCCTGTAGGTTTTTTTTTTGTTTTTTTTATACCAAAGCATTTATTTTTCTTCCACTCATTCATTTTATAGATTAAGGTGAAACGGTGAGAAAATTAGCAATAAAAATTTTATAAAAGAAAATAAGTTTTATACAATTTTTAGTAACGTACGGCTATGAAACGGCAGATTTTTTCGCACTTATATTTATGAGCTTTTCATTCATCATAATCATAATTCAACGCGGTGCAATAAAAAAATTACTTAGGTTTTACATTAGCTTTAAAACCACAAATTTTTGTAGCTGATTTTTATCGCCTGAGAAAAATTCTTATTAAATTTTAACGTTTCCATATAATCATAAAAATTAGATCTGTTAATGTACCCGTTTTATGATAATAAAAATAGATTAATATAGTAGTAAGATATTAACCAAAATCATTGCTAACTTTTGAATTTAATTGCAATCATAACAATTGAAAATATCTTTCAACAGCCACTATTCGATTGGCTGACATAGTGCTTATAAAAAATGTGGAAATTATACATTAAAATTATTTAGCTACCAACTCCTACTAATAAAGTGACGGCATACACTTATCCCTAGTATAACGCGGTTTCGAACAATGCGGTTTCATTCTAATGCGGTTAACTAAAAAACAACCCTTTTCTGCAATACGAGGGGAGGGCGTTTATTAATGGTGAGTGACTCTTACTGACTCTTGTTCATAAAACTAAATAATATCGACACAAACGGTACTTCGACAAATAAAATTTTAATTACTTTAATTTTTTTTTTTTTGGTGTTTAGTGTGGAAAATTGTGATTGTCAGTCTTAAATATAGTCCTTTGAGAGTCATAACTACACTTAAAATAATACGTCAGTAGAAAAATCTGTCAAACCGGTTTCAAATCGATTTGACTAATTTTTAGCAAATTTTTAACACAATACTAAAAATCCTCAGTACTTTAACTAATTTTGAGTGTTAATTTTCAAAACTATATATAACTAATTTTTAAGAACCCATTCGTTAAATTTAAAAAATTTTTTTGTTAAAATATATTTGCATGTTACTGTTATTACCCGGTAGATGGTCCCACCAATGTATCCGAAGTTTTAAAGATGGCGCTATTTCTTTCCCTCCCGATTTTTTAAAATGGCCCATATCTCGAAAACTAAGAGAGATATAGAAAAATTTATGAAAATTTCGACGTATTATTTTGAGTGCAGCATAAAATGAGAAATTAATAAATTGTTATTTTATGCATGACATTTTTTAACAAACGTTTAATAAGGAAAATTAATACTAAATCAATTGTATACCTTAACGCAAAATTAGGAAAGGTTTATGCGTTAGAACCTAAAAAAGTAACTTTACAGAGAAAAAATTATAGTTAAATAAATTATAGGCTCATATTTAAACTAATGTTTTATTTTTTACAAACATTATTAAATTAAGCATGAATATTAGAACCAGTATTAATGTCAGCACTTACTAGCATTTTCCAATTACATGTTACTTAACTACAATAATAATTAACTATAATACTGATCTTTATTAAAGTAAATATGATTCTAGTTAGAACAAAGTTTTTCGTATTGTAGTTAAATTTTAGATTTTGTTTTCTCATTTTAAAAAAGCAGAAAAATATTCATATAAAAAGAAAACAACTTAGTTTGATTTCAAAGCTGTTTATTAGGATGTCCCTTAAATTAACGATTTGTCGATTTTCGTTCACTACACCCCCACTTTTATTGGAAATGGTCCCAAATGGAAGAAATCGATCTTTTTTTTGGAAAACTGTGCCGAAAGTTGGACGAAAATGGCCCATTTTGAAAAAAGTGTATTACTATTAAAAATTCACAAAATTCGAAATTTCGAAAAAAAATATTTTTTATACCATTTATTCATTAAATATAGTCAAAATGATTCAGACATGGAATTTTGACTTCATCGCATATCACTAACCCACTTTAGCCTGGAATCCAATATGACCCACGAATTTGATAAAAATGCAAAAACGTGTTTTTTTTTAAATTAATATTAAAGATATTTTAAAATGCCTAATTTGGAGATGTCGATTGCTATTTCTACCACATAATAGTTGATATTAAAGAAAAAAATAAATTGGAAAAATGATAATTCGAGTTTGTGTTTGGAGCGACTGCTTTCCAGGACATTTAACAAAAATTGCTCATTTTGTCAAAAATTAAACAAAATTTTAAAGTTTTCATCAAATTTTACACAGTTTTCAGAAAAATATCACTTAAATTTGGTTAGACTATAATTATCTTTTCATTTATTTAAAAAATATTTAACCCGTAGTGGCCTGGGGTCAGAAGAGACCCGTGAAACTTAATATTAATTATGACTTCGAGATTGTAAAGCCATTAAACTGATAAAAAAAATATCAACTGGATAAAAACAATTTTAGATGACGTGATCCATATGAGGTTAATTTGTATACTTTTGGCCAAAAACGCCCCACTAGAGAATATACAGAATAACACCTTTCATAATTTTCGGCAAAATATCACTTTGAATGAATAAAAAAAAATTTTTCACTTGATAAAAACTATTATTTTGAGCAACTTGATTCATATAGGGTTAATGTTCTCATTTTCGCAAAGAAAATACCCACTAGGAAATTTACAGAATAACATTAACATAAGAAAAATTTTCACTCGATCAAAATATTTATTTTATGTAACATGATCCATATATAGTTAATTTTTACACTTTTGTCAAAAACGAGCCACTAAGAAATTTATAGAATAACATCTTCCATAATTTTCGGAAAACCATCACTTCAAATAAATAAAAAAAAATCCTTTTTCCACTTGATAAAAATTATTATTTTTTGTAACTTGATCCATAGAGGGTTAATGTTTTCACTTTTCGGCAAAAAAAGGCCACTTGGAAATTTTCAGAATAACGTCTTTCCAAATAGAAAGCAATAAATGCGTAATAAACATAAGCTTTTAATTAGAATCTAATACGATTACAAAACTAAAATTGCTATTAATATACGAACACTTTTGACTTTTAGCCCTTGAAAATAAAATTGGGGCTATAGAGAATTGCGATTTGTACCCTCAATCGCATATCCCAATTTAATAAAAATCTGATAAATGTTATTCTGTAAATTTCCTAGTGGGTCTTCTTTTTGTGAAAAGTGAGAATATTAACCCCATATGGATCAAGTTACTCAAAATAATAATTTTTATCAAGTGTAAAAAATTTTGTTTTTATTCAATTGATATTTTTCCGAAAATTATGAAAGGCGTTATTGTGTAAATTTCCGAGTGGGTCGTTTTTGGCCAAAAGTATAAAGATTAACCCTACATGGATAATGTTACATAAAATAATTATTTTTATCTAGCTGAGATTTTTTTTTTTGTCAATTTAAAGGCTTAATAATCTCGTAGTCATAATTAATATTAAGTTTAATGGGTCTTTTCTGACCCCAGGCCACTAAGTGTTAACGATTTTTTAAACAAATGTAAAGATAATTATAGTCTTACCAAATTTAAGTGATACTTTTCCGAAAACAGTAAGTTTGATGAAAACATTAAATTTTTTTAAATTTTTGACAAAATAAGCAATTTTTGTAAAATGTCCTGAAAAGCTGTCGCTCCAAACACAAACTCGAATTATAATTTTTCAAATTTATTTTTTTTTTCTTCTAAATTATCAACTGTTATATGGTACAAATAGCAAGCGACATCTCCAAAAAAAATTTAAAATTAAAATTCCATATTTGAATCATTTTGACTATATTAAATAATAAAAATGAAATAAATAATAATTTTTTTTCTAAATTTCGAATTTTGGGAATTTTTAATAATAATACACATTTTAATGTTTTCCAAAAAAAAAAAAATTCCTCCATTTGGGACCTTTTCCAATAAAACTAAAGGGTGTAATGAAAAAAAATCGACCAATAGTCATTTTAAGGGACATCCTAGTGTAGCTCTCTACCGCAGAGCCATTCTTTGATATGAAACTTGACTGGCATAAAAACATTTTTTATTATTGTGAGATAATGTGCTTTATTTTTTCCAATAAAAGTACTTATTAAACAAGTGCAAACGGTGTATTACAATTCCGTATTGTTTTCAGTACTATTTTCATAAGCGCATAAGAAGCAATTTTTTATCAGTATACCCTACACCACTACGAGGACAGGGTATAATAAGTTTGTGCTGATGTTTGTAACACCAAAAAATATTAGATCTAGACCCACCTTTTATTATAAAGATCGACTCAGAATCACTTTCTGTTTCGATTTATCGATGTCTGTCCGTCTGTCCGTCTGGCTGATATTTTGATGAAATTTGGTACACAGAGCTATGTTGGCCAAGAACAAAGCCTATTGATTTTGGTTAAAAGCGGTCCATGTTTAGACCTAGTGCCCATATAAGGGTACCCCAAAATTGGCTTGTTTACACGCTGCAGGTCGCAAATACGAAGATATTTGAATGACTTTTGGTTCGCTGACTCACATGGTCCCAAGGACAAAGCCTATTGATTTTGGTTAGAATCAAGAATATAGCCCACATGGGCTATATTCTTGATTTTCTCTTCTTTTATCATTTGACACAAGTCCGATTTAGCCCATTCGAATTTCGTATCCAAACATAAGTTGGCTTTTAACCAGACTGGTGTAGGGTATTATATAGTCGGCATGCCCGACTTTAACTTTTTTACTCGTTTTTATTTTAAATATTTTTAAAAATTAAAAAAAATATTGAATTTAAACAAATTAATTATAAATTTTAAGAAAAAATAAAATAAAAAAATACTAAAGAAAAATTAAAAAAATATTGGTCTCTCCGGGAATCGAACCTCCGATCGGTTTAGAAATACCAAATGATACCAAATCACCTTTTAGGATCACTTTCAGAGCAATTACGCTATAAAAGCAATTCTTAAGTGATTTTTTGGATGTTGTTCAGAAGTAATTCTAAAACAGCTTTAAAAATATACTAACAGTATACTATGGAAGCAATGAAGGAAGTGATTTTTTAAAGTTCTTCAAAATTACTTCTAAAAGAGCAGTAAAAATATACTAACAGGTACTTGTGAGGCAGTTTTTAAAGCATTACTTCCAAATTTTTGTACTGGGTAATTATAAACATTAAAAAATAAAAAATATTGGTCCCGCCGGGAATTGAACCCGCGACTCTCTGTTTGGAAATGCCAAATGATATCAAAATCACTTTTTAGGATCACTTATAGAGCAATTACTCTTTAGAATCATACTTAAGTGATTATTTGGATGTTGTGCAGAAGTTATTCTAAGAGAGCTGTAAAAATATACTAACGGATACTTTGGAAGCAATGAAAGAAGTGATTTTTTATAAATTGTTCAGAATTACTTCTAAAAAAGCAGTAAAAATATACTAACGGATACTTGTGAAGCAGTGAAAGAAGTAGTTTGTAAAGCATCACTTCTAATTGGTTTTGATGGGCAACTGCATAGTAAGCTTGTTTCCACCGATATTTTTGTGTGTGTCGACTAAAATTCAGTGAGTACAACATAGTTTCGGTTGGAGCATTAATTTTCAATTGACCCGGGAATTCAGATTATTAATTTTCTTTAATAGTTGTTTCCAACAATAATGTAGCAAAAGAAAACAATTTTCACTTACTTTAATTTATCAATACATGCAATTTAAACTGTAGGTAGATTTTATTAACATACCTGAAAATATAAAAAAGTAGAAAATATGTTAAATTTATATTAAAACTTGCATTGAGAAATATTCTCTTATGGAAACATGCAAATTATGCAATTTTTCATTTATTTTTAGGAATCATACTTCATCAAAGAACAAACTACTCGTATCTAGTTGCTTAGACAACCAAGCTTAAAAAATCATAAATTCCTTTATATTAAACTATATAACACAAACAAATTACAAGGCAACTGATTCTGGCAGAGAGGACCTAATAAAACTATACGAGTATCGTTTTAATGGTTTAAAAGTTTTAAAAGTTTATGTCTGGCCATATGTTTCTTAAGGCTTAAAGTTTTCCCCCTTTTGCAAATGTTTATGGTGAATCGGCATAAAAACCATGTGAATCTTCCATTTTATGTATAGGATGTATTCAGGGAACTTGTTTTAACTCTCTAATATTTTAACCCTCTAACTCTTCAACTTACGGGTCTTTTTTGTCCCTTTTTAAAAAGGGGCCACAGAAGTGCCTTTAATTGAAGAGTTAGAGGTTTAATATCTTCCAAGAAATGTTCCTCGTAGTGTTTTACATAAGTTCGCTTAACACATTCTGTACGTAAAATGGAAGATTGAGATGGTTTCCTATGCCGATTCACAATTAACATTTGCGAAAGGGGGAACACTTTAACACACCCAAAAACATAGGGCCAGACGGAAACTTTTAAAACGCCGATACACGTGTATCTTTTTTTGGTCCCCTCTGCCAGAATCAGTTGTCAGAACCTTGTTATTTTGGAAAAAAAATAGATTTTGTTTTACAGTGTTATCAAATTTTTGAAAAATTTTATAATTTAGAGGATTTGAGATTAATACAGGAATTCCATTATTGCACAAATAGCGTGTAACTTATTTGACCTTTTTCTATCCAATTTTTTTTTTTTTAACTTTAAATAGAATAAAAATAAATCTAAATAATTACAAAAGTATGCAAATTTTTCATTCATTTAAAGTTCACCAAGTATTTGGACAAACAGCTAAATAACTGTTGAATCGCGTTGCTAAACACAATTTTTAGGGTGCTAATCTAGCATCTGTTAAACATGTTCAAGGAAGTACTCGATCTAACAATGAAACAAAAAACCATCAAAAGAAAATGCACAACTTTTTGTAGGTCTTAAAGAACAAAGACACCAAAAAATCAAAGAAATCAAAAAAAAATATAAAAAGTAGGAAGAAAAAAGGTGGGTCGGGCGTGCAAAATTCATTTCTTTTTGCAAAAATTGTAAGTAAATAAAAAATATACTAAATCCAAAAGGCGCGAAATAGTAACAGAACATTTTATGTATTTGCAACAAAACACAAAAAATAAAAAAATGAAAAACTTCATGACAAAGCTTGAAATTATTTGAATGCAGATTTAAGTTTGATGAAAAAAAAAAGAAAATGCCACAATAAAGACAACTGTAGGAAAAGAAGAATAAGGGGAAAGTGCTATATAATGCAGAAATATTTGCATTTAACATGCTACAATAAAAACTTAATGACTTTCATAACCAAATAAAACCAAAATCCACTAGAGGCACAGTGGTATGTTGAACCTTTTTATAACATTCTTATAGATGCACCCAAATACTTAAATATGTGTGTGACTACAGTTTGCGCATTTACAAGAACTGGGGTTCAATTCCCAAATGATGATGATATTAAGTTATAATTTCCATTTTACAACAATTTATCCCAGAATTACACCCAGAAAACAGATTCGGTACTGACAACCCCATTTGTAGCCAAACGAATTGTTCGGTTGTGGTAGCCGGGTTTTTCTGTTGTAACAACAAAAAATCAATTCAGACAGGACTATTTGACTGTGGCAACGAAATTTCAGTTGTCTTAAGGAAAATTAGGAAGTCGCATCGGGAAAATTAATTTGATGCAACTAAAACATTCCATTGGCAACAAATTGGGTTGTTAGCATCGAATCTGTTTCCTGTGTGTATTAATTTTTATATAAACATGTTTTTTTTTTTTTATTTTCTAAGAGTGGCAACCTTAATATTTTGATAAATCCATTTAGGCGATTTTCCTTTATTAAAGTGATAAAAAGATTTTTAAATTATTAATTAGAAATTTATTAATTCAGTTCAAGGCCAATTTACTTATTATGAATTAACATAGTAAATACTTTTTTCAAAAACTGCTATTTTTCTTCATCAGGATACTCTCCTGACAAATACTTCACAGAGTTTTTGCTTTCAAAAACCTCTACACTTTTAGGAATGAAAATACGTCGGGGATTTTCCAGGTCCCCTTCATCAGTTTTCTTTAGAAAGTGGTGGCAGTAGTGCAATGCAATTTGAAGCATCAAAATCTCATATTAAATGTAGTCTGCTACATCAACGAAATGAGAATGGAGCAAACCATAAAATATGTTTTCGAAGTTTTCTGCAAAGCATAACCAACAATAGAAATATTATGAAAGTTTTTTGTTTTTGTATTTCATACCATTGGTATAAGTAAACACAAATTTTAGTTTTAACCTTCTTCTTTGGCAAAACCATTTTTTCTCCGTACTATGAGTGTTGTCAAAATGTTGGTTTTTAATTTTTATTTAAAAATAAAAATTGTTTTTTCGACCAAAGAAGAAGGGTAAAAATAAATGGTATACATTTTATTATTATTATTAAATGTAAAGGCTTCATTAGTCTGATCGTAAAGTAAAAAAACGTATCTGTAATCAATTCAATGTGTTAAAATAATATAGAAATATATTTTTATCTTTTTTCTATGCATTGAAACTGTTGTCAAGTAAAATCGTAAAAAAGTTCTGTTGAAAATAGAAATTTTCTATTTTATTACTTGACAATTAATTCTATGCCCAAGAAAAAGATAAAAAATACAATATTTTTATTTTTTATACTCTTTTTATTCATTATGAGAATGATACGTTACTTTTTTTACGATACTTCCAAACTAATTTGGGCTTAAATCATTTTCTTACAACATCAAACCAATTTTTTTATTATTTATGCTCAGAAACCATATTTTGCATGTTGGTGCTATTTTAATGACTGCCCTGATGTAGAGTCTTTTTTCTAAGATCAGTCATGAGTAAAGAACCGTTGACATTTTGTTTGGGAAAAAAAGCACTCTCAGAGAGAATACACTTAGTATAATGATATCGCTTAGTTATGTCCAAATAATAACCATATAATTTTTGTTTTGTTCGAATGAAAAATAATTTTGTTATTGGTGTTATTTTTTTGACCGGCACTGTATATAAATTTTTACTTCTCTTAAGAGCTTCTATTCTTAGATGCCCGTTATAGAAAAATATTCCTCAAGATAATTTTCCTTCCTCCAAAAGCTACCGAATTCGATAATTTTATTACACAAATTTCAAGTTTAACAAATATATTTTCTGAGTGTACCATGGGAATTTGAAACTTAAAAGAGGGAGCAGATAATTGAATATAATATTTCGTATGGCATAGATATTCACTAAGATGGGATTTTTAAAAATTTTAACGGGAGGAAAATAACTGGGAGAAAATGTCGTTAGGAGTTTATGATATATTTGCAATTTTAAAATCTGGCAGAGTCGGGATTAATTTGCTTCAACTAAAGGGGTTTTATGGGTGTATTACCACACACAAGGCAAAAATTTTAACCGTCTTTCTCTATCTCACTTAGTTTTCGATATATAGGCAAGAAACGTCCTTATCGTTCTAGCTTTAGTACCCAGTGTAGAAAATCATTACCAGATATGTGGTTATGTAACTACATACTTGGTAATGGTAACTAGTTACTTTTGTTATTACATTTCGTATTACCTTTATATGGCGATGTCGCGAAAAATAATGAGTTGTTACACACCAGCATACGAATAATCAAAAAATATATCGTTACCTATGTGCTTACCAGTACTGACAAAAATAATGAGTCTTAAAATAGATTTTTAAAAAAATAAATTATATAAAAAAAAAATATTTTTTATTGTATTTTTATTTTTAAATAAAATTTGTTGGTGCGGGAATCGAACCTGGGTCTACAGATTGCCAGTCAATAGCTCTACCATCTGAGCTTATCGACATGTAATATTTAATAGATAAAAACATAATTGACCTGCTGCACACAAGTAAGCTTACTCGCCAACATACAAAAAATCAAAAAATATGTGGTTACATATATCCTTACCAGTGTTTAAAAAATATTGAGTCTAAAAATAGATTTCAAAAAATTTTCAAAAAAATATAGAAAATTATTTTCTATTTGAAATAATAATAAAAATAAGTCATTATCAGTAACTCATTATTATATGTTTTAAAATAATGCAGAAGGTAAGTGGGTGTCATTAGTGGTAGTCCAAAAAAGAATGATATGTCATTACCGTTTCTACACTGGGTAGTTTATGAGATATTTGCAATTTTGAAATCTAGCAGAGTTTGATAAAATTTGGTTTCGCTAAAGGCGGTTCATGTGAATATTTATGTTCAACAAATTGGACTGGAATATCTATAATTATTGATCGAATTCACCTCCCGATAAGTTTTGGTAAGTTTCAACCCATTTGGGACTACGGTGTGAAAACGTCGTATTACTACCCGAAAAAGACCGTGGTATTTTTATAAAAGTATATGGGGAATGCAGTACTTTCTGAATTCTATTATGATTTTCGGAACATTTTTCTTCCACGATCTGGACAGATGTCTACAACTCTTGATCCAATATATGTCTAGATATTTCCTGTAAAGTTTCAGCCCATTTGAAGCTACGAAGTAAAAACGCCGTACTACTTCCCTAAAAACACCGTGGTATTTTTATATGTATATACAACTTATAGCACACTAAGATAAAAAAGTTAGTAAAAAATTTGTAAACAGTTTCCAACCACACTTTACTTATTTTATACTGATTTTTAGTACAATTTTTTTTAGAAATCAATTTTGCTATTCTCTTATTACAAATTACTGTTTTTTTTTTTACTAATTTTCGCTGCTGATTTCAGCAAAACATTTTACTTGTTTTTCAAAACCGAGTGCTAAACAGAAAAATATACTAATAATTTAACAAAATTTTATTTACAAGAATTCGTTGATTTTTTTCAATTCTTGTTGAGTTTATATTTGTTACTATTGACATATTCCTAGTTTGGAAATAACACTCAGACAATTTTATTGTATCCCCAATGCATAAAAAGGTAATAACTGGCGTGCCGTAATTTGACTCCACATTTTTCGAGTACGATAAAGTAATTGTACATTTTTTACAATCGAAAGAAAAAAATTTTTTTTTAATTAATTTTTTTTTAGATTTTACAGTTTATTTTTTTTAGTACACTTTTTTTGCTAATTACAGCAGATTGATTTTAAATTGCAGTTTACAACAATTTACTGAAATTTAGTAGCGTCTACTAATTATTTATACTAATTTCATTGTACTAAAGTTATTAATATTTAGTAAATTTTTAAATTTATTTTAGCAAATCGAATTTAAATTGCAGTTTACATCAATTTTGCTAAAATTTAGTAGCGGCTACAAATTTTTTCTATTAATTTTGTTGTACTACAGATCAGCAGAAAAAGTCATTTTTAAAAAGAAAATTTAATAAAAAAAAGTACTTTTTTTATTAAATTCCTATTTTTGGAAAAAAAAAATTCTTATTTTTTTTTTTGGGAAACAAGTATTTTTTGGAAAAAAGCTAGATTTTTATGCAAAATTTACTTTTAATCGCACAGACCGGTTTTTACGGGTAGACTGGTCTGCGGCCTACTCGGTTAACCAGTCTTGACCGAAGGCCCTAATTTTTTTCGATCCCTGATTATTTTATTTATTATTAAAAAATTAAAAATTTCAAAAGTATTGATTTTAAAAAATATTAAAAAAAAAAATTAAAAACGATTACCTATTTCGAAATAATCCGTATCTAAATGGCTTCTTAGGATCATTTCTATACACTCAAAATAGTTTGAAGTTTAAGTCCTTAAAAAATAATGATTTTTGATTTATTTCGTTTTTTAAATTTCAAAAAATTAACTGCAAAATCCGTAAGAATAAATGATATTTAGTTTATTTAATTTTTTTAACTGACCTAGAAATCGAAAAGGAATTCTTTTTTTTAACAAAACATTTTAAATGAAAATATTAACTGTAACAGAAAATCCGTATTTATATGTAATTTATTTTTTAAATAAACGACAAAAACGGTTAGAAAATATATTTCTTTGTATATTAACTGACTAATCATTTAAAAATAAATGTACGGATAACTTTTTAAATAAACTACAGTCCGTTACTGTAATAATATTTTCAGTGTAGCTATAATGCCTTAGATGCAGCAATTAAGTGATTTTTGGGATGTTGTTTAGAATTATTATACTTCTTAAAACACACGTACAATAGGGTTATGACCAGTGATGCCATTTGTAGGAAAATTTTCAACAAAATTTCACGTGTAGGGAAAAAAGGAAAGATTTTTTATTTTTAGGCATATGTAGGGAAATTTAAAAAAACTAAGATTTTCATACAAAAAAATGCAAAACACATGTCAAAAAAATACTAAATTGACACAAACTGCAAATTTTTGTTATTCCCTTGATTTTCACATAGTAGGATTTTTCGCTTAATGAAAAATTTTTACTTTTTTAACAAAGAGAAAATCAGTATTATCGAATATATTTCTCAAATTTTTTTTTGATGTAATGTCAATAATTTTTCAAATTTAGAAACTAAGGGCAAGTTTTTTAGTCAGAACTAGGTACGAGTTGTTTCTGAAATTTGGCTTATGTAAGACATTTTCAATCAAAATTTCTTACTTAAGTAGTGTTTGCGACAAGAATCGTACTTGGTTCTGCATATAAAACTGGTCATAATACTCGGTATTTGGTATTTGCAGAATACGATTTATGACATCGATTTCGTATAAAATTGGTAAGAAAAATTATAATTTAAAAAGGCTTTTCCATATAAATTTTAGAAAATTTCTCTCAAATTTTATTCATAAACTTAAAATCGATTAAAACTTTGAACAAAAAAATTATAAAATGTACTGACATTATATTGTGTTGTTAAATTTAATACATTTATGGAGTAGGAAAAAATGTAGGGAAACTTTTTTTCTATGTAGGGAAAAAAGGTGAATTCTTATAACAAAAAAATAGGGAATTTTCAAAAAGATTCTGGCATCACTGGTTTTGACTCATTTTTAACAAAATTTTACCTATCATGAGAGGTGATATTAAATTAATAATAAAAATCGTGTTTGCGGGTCATTTCGGCAAATAAACCTTGGCACCAAATGCAATTTCTAAAAATAATTTTTGCTCGGGGATTTGGTTTAATTTACATAACAAATTATTACAAAAATTATGGTATCCAAAAGTCCCTCAAAAAAGGTTTCATAATTTTTACCGTAAATAGCTTTTAATAAGCATCCTTTGAGTCTCATTTGTTTAAAACTTCGGAGAAATATTTACATTAAACTAACCTCCTGTTTTTATAACTCGAACGGAATTATTCCTCCAGAGGAATGTGTGTATTTACAATAACAAAATACACACATTCCTCAGGTGGAATTATTCTGCTCGTTTTATAAAAACAGGGGATAATATGGTTTTACGAAACCAAATTTCAACCCTTTTGGTGTGGGAACTTTTTGACAGCAGCGGAAAAATAAGATTGCGTTTCTTAATATTTTTTATTGCCGTTTTGGCCAGTGCATGTAAAATTTGATATTTTAAGAAAAAAAAATCAAAAAGTCATAACCCTAATGTACAAATATACCAACGGATACTTTGAAAGCAATGAAAGAAGAGATTTTTTGTAGTTGTTAAGAATTACTTTTAAAAAGGCAGTAAAAAACTTAAAATTTTTTTGTTGAGAAAAAGGAAAATTAGATCATGGCTAAAGATTAAGACACCACAAAATATTTCAAAAATGATGCAAATCGGTATCTCGACCCACTGTTTTTTATAAAATACCGAATGGAATACAAACAATGTATGTGTAATGATTCTTTCACTTCATTCTTGCTCATCCTCCCAATTTGTTTTAATTTAATATACATAAAAAAATGGTAGCTATTCATAGATACCAGTTACTACATTCTATGCCAAGTTCCAAGACAAGTTCCTAATGTAATTAACATTCATGGCAATTTAAGGTTTACCTACTCTAACTTCAAACTCTTTTTTTTTGCAAGGAAGTAGCGTTAGGGGGTTTTTATTAGATTTTATTGAAGCCCAATTTGCAGAAAACTCTCTGCGTCGAAAGCTTTTTTTAGATGAATAAAGCAAATTTCGCCTCAAGAAAAGTATTTTTTGTTTAGGAAAGCGTTGTTTAAACCAAAATGTCTTTTATAGGACAAAAAAATGAATAAAAAATTTAATTTCAAGCGAACAATAATATTTGGTGTGAAAAAACTTTTAGTAAAAAAAAAGAATTTCGCAATTCATTTTTTATCATGGATGGTAACCGAAATGATCCGGTTATCGGTAAGGGTAACTCTATTTTAAAATACCATTACCGAAATGGTAATGGTATTTTAAGGATAACGGTTTTTTAGTTATTTCGGTAACGATATTTTAAGGTTAGCGATATTTCAGTTATTTCGGTAACGGTATTTTAGGGATAACGGTATTTCAGTTATTTCGGTAACGGTATTTTAAGGATAACTGTATTTCGGTTATTTCGCTAACGGTATTTTAGGGGTAACGGTAGTCAGTTCAAAGGGTTTTGAATCGATAACGGTATTTTAGCGGTATTGCCTGCCAACCCTATTTTTTATAAAAACAATTAGAAAAAAATATTTTCAACTACAAGAGTCACCTGCCGTATTCCTTTTAATTAAAATCTTTGAGAACCCCTTTGCGAGGTTTCCTTGGTTGGTTTATATGTAGAAAAACTATCTTTTTGCGCAAATGATTTCTAAACAGATAATGAGCATTTTGTTAGATTTTAGTTAAGTGATAAAAGACAACAAAATGTACATGTACTACTCGTACAAATAGTTAGTATCTATTCACTCATTTATTGCAATTACTTTTTGTTTCTCTATTTCTAAGCTATATTTGTCTAAATTTCACAGGGAAGTTATAATCATTCATGGCCTAGGTATTCCTATTCCACCACATAAAATAAATAACACTGTAGTTAACCATAACAGTTTTAGAAGAATATAAAAAATTAATTACATCTTAAGCCCTAAATACTTAAAAAAAAAAACAGAAGAAATTGTAATAAAAATTATAATGTTAGTTATTTCAATAATTCCTAAATAACCACCATTGTTTAGGATGAGTGTCTGTTTTTCTTTAAGTACATTTGCTGGCGTTCCAGTTAATAACTGAAATTGCAGTTAAATCATGACTCCTTTATGTGGTTTTAGTTCAACATTTTTATTTAAAGCTATTAAAAGCACATTTAAAAATATTTATTATTCAATAAAATTTTATTTACACTTAGGTCCGATTACTGAATGTTCAGTTAGCTACTAACTGGGACTGACACATTTGTTGTTGTTTCCCATATAAAATTTGAATTTAACTGTTGGGTAAATTTTAACTGGACATTCAGTAATCGAGCCTTAGCCTTTTTAGATAACTTAACAGTAATTTTATTATATTTAAATTTTTAACAGTTTAATTTACCAATTTTTAAAATTAGTTGACCAATTGGCAGACAATGTTGGCAGATAGGTACATTGAATTCGATACTGGTTACACTGTGAGACAAATGGTAGGGGTCAGTGATCGGGAAGGGTTCAAACCACCGGGGAAAGTTATATCGGTAAAAAAGAAGTTATACGTGTCCCGGCGTTTCGCTGGGTCACCGCTAGGAATCGAGATATATCGATTTGACCTTTGGTGGTCTTTTTTTGACATAACTCGAGAACCACTAGTCCGATTTTGCTCAAACAAATTTAAAAAAATTAAAAATTACAATTCCTTTAGTCTGTTCATATAACGTTTTTCTATATACTCAACAGTTTTGCCGGTAAAAATAAATGTATGAAGAAAAAAATATATTTTGCCTAAAATATTAAAAAAAAAGTAATAAACAAAAGGTTATTGATTTTTATGGTAGCGGTAACAAACATTTATTTTTACCGGCAAAACTGTTGAGTATATAGAAAAACGTTATATGAACAGATTAAAGGAATTGTAATTTGTAATTTTTTTAAAATTGTTTGAGCAAAATCGGACTAGTGGTTCTCGAGTTATGTCAAAAAAAAGATATATCTCGATTTCTAGGGGTGACCCAGCGAAACGCCGGGACACGTATAACTTGTTTTTGACCGATATAACATTTCCCGTTGGTTTCATCCCATCCCGATTTTGACTGTCGCATAGTGTTGTTAAAAGCTTGCATGCATGCATTTAAAACAGGCTGTGAAACATTCACTAACTACACTTTTTTTCAATTCAGAAATCTTTAATTGAAATTCAGAGAATATCAATTGAAATATAGAAATCATGCATTAAGATAGATATTATGTTTTCTGAATTTTAATTGATATTTTCTGTATTTCAATTGATGATTTCTCTCCTTTGCACAGTGAGCCAGCATCATCGAATTTTGGCCAAAACTAGAATATTGAGTATATGAGACTAAAAAATATTACAAAGGGGGGTCTGGTTGTTGCTGATCACGAATGTGAAATAAAAAATATAAAATTCAGAATGGCGGATCCAAGATAGCGGCCATTAATTTTTAGTTTTTATTATATTCGACTTAAAATAACCAATTATATAGGTCTAGGATCCGTGGATTAAAAATCTGAAATTAAAATTTTGAAACTCAATTTTTTCATTAAATTTCTTATATCGTCTGATTTAATTAAAATTTCCATCAGGGGAAGTTTTTGGGTAGCAGATTACGAATCTGAAATCAAATTTTAAAAATTCAACATGGCGGATCCAATATGGCGGCTATAAATTTAAAATTGTTATATGTTGGAAAATAAATTACAGTGTACAAAAAAAAAAGGTTCTGATGACAACTAATTCTGGCAGAGGGATCAACGAAAAATGAAAAATTATCGGCGTTTTAAAAGTTTTCGTCTGGCCCTATGTTTTTGGGGGGTTAAAATTTCCCCTCTTTTGAAAATGTTTTTTGTGAATCGGCATAGGAAACCATGTGAATCTTCCATTTTAGGTATAGAATATGTTCAGCGAACTTATGTAAAAAACTACGAGGGACATTTTTGTGGAACATTTTAACACTCTAACTCTGCAATTAAACGGTTTTTTTGGCCCTTTTTAAAAAGTGTCAAAAAAGACCTATAAGTTAAAGATTTAGATGGTTAAAATGTTCCGAAAAAATATTTGCCATGAAATTCTACTAGAAGTCTCTGAAGACATCAAAGTTGAAAATTTAACTTCATTGCTAGAAATAAGTTAAAACTTAAAATGTTTTTAAGGGTTAATTTCGTACTTATTCAGAATTGGCACTCAAATGACCCACAAAATTAGACTTTAGAGGGCTGGTCTGTGTGAGAAAACCAGAACCTTCATTGCTGGAAATCAGCGAGATCTGAAGGCACTTTTTCAGTTAAAGGGCAAAAATCTGGAAAGTTTATGAACGGTGGTAAACGGTCGCAAAAACCTAGGTAGAAGTCATCTTATGGAACACATTGGCATTCAAGTTTTTCAAATATCGCTTGGAACATTTTCAAATATCGCTTGGAACATTTTGGAGCTTTTTTTTTTGAAAATTTAGGATTTAAAAAAACCCCATATTTTTGAGGTAAAATTAATAATTTTATTACTTTTTTCTTAAATACTTAACCGGTTTCTATTTTTTTTTAGAGAACTAGTTTCAGTTTTATAATTTGAGATTATTTTGCAACAAATTATTGTTTATTTATGATTTTTTTATTGCATCATTATAAAATAAAAAATGTCACAAAATTAAAAAACTTTGACTTTGAACTCTCGCCAACTAACAACGAGTAACCACAATGATACAATATTTCGCTCACAAAATACTCAACAATCCTAGATTTCGAATATATAAACATATTTTCCCTTTATCTAAATTGTACTTTTGGCCAAAAAAATGCGATCCTAGCCCACAGTGCTTTGGCCTGTTCGTGCAGCATGTCGGTTTATGAAACTTAATTTCTTTACATCTGAGGTGTAGGGTATGTTCAGTAACTTTGTAGAAAATATTAAACCAAATATTTTTATGGAACATATTAACCCTCTAACTCCCCCACATAACGGTCATTTTTGGCTCTATTCTAACAAATCGTAAAAAACACACTTTAAAAGGGGGAGGGCGGGTATGAAATGTTCTACAAAAGTGTTGGCCATAAAATTTTACTACACATGTCCGAACACACCAGAACCCAAAACGTAACACAAATAGCAAAAACCAATCAAATTCAAGATTGCCTATTAAGGGCTAATTTAGTTATTGTTCACATATGTAGGTCATCTCTGACGAGAAGGTTTGTCACTCAACTACCGAATAGTTATACCCTACACCACTATGTGGTCATTATACCCTACACCACTATGTGGTCAGGGTATTATAAGTTTGTGCTGATGTTTGTAACACCAAAAAATATTGGTCGTAGACCCACCTTATAGTATACCGATCAGCTCAGAATTTTTTTTTATTTCGATTTAACGATGTCCGTCTATCCGTCTGTCTTTCCATGCATTTTTGTGCGCACTCTACAGGTCGCAAATATTAAGATATTTTGATGAAATTTGGTACGCAGACCTATGTTGGCCCAAGGACGAACAGATTTTATTTTGGTGAACATCGGTCCATGTTTAGACCTAGTGCCCATATAAGGGTCCTACCAAAATTATACTTTTTATACGCTACAGGTAGCAAATATTAAGATATTTTGATGAAATTTGGTACATAGACCTATGTTGGCCCAAGGACGAAGCCTATTGATTTTGGTGAACATCGGTCCATGTTTAGAACTAGTGCCCATATAAGGGTCCCCCCAAAATTGGCTTGGTTACAAACTGCAGGTCGCAAATATTAAGATATTTTAATGAAATTTGGTGCGCTGACTCACATTATAGAAAATTTTGACACAAGCCCCATTTTAACCCATTCGAATTTCGGATCCAAACAATACACCAGACTGGTGTAGGGTATTGTATAGTCGGCATGCCCGACTTTAACCTTTTTACTCGTTTTCTATCTATGTCACTATGACTTCAGTTTTGTTGCTTATGTTATTCTTCATTCTTTTTGTCATTATATTTCTGCCACTCAAAATTGCCATAAGGAAATTTAATCTTTTTCATTTTTTAATTGTGCAACAAAGGAATTTGTAAGAATAAAAATGCCTGACTGTTTGCAAAAACTTGACTGCTTTTGCTATGTCTGCGGCAAGCATACCCTTAAGTAATTCAAATTTTAATTTTTAAATAGTAAAGTGGAGGATATATATAAACTTTATTTTAAACTGGAAGATTTTCCAGATGGGCCATGCCAAAACATATCTGCCGAAATTGCTACAACGGCTTGAGGTAATTCAAGTTTTGATTCATATTCTTAGCACGACAATAATTTTGTGAAATTATTGGTTTAGGTGAACGAAACTCAATGAACTTTGGCATTTCTTTGGAAATTGTTAGAATTCCTAAAACAAAAGTGTTGAAAAAAGTAAATTTCTATTACAAAATCTTAATTAAAATGTTGAATTCCTAAATGTCAAACAAACTATAAAAGGCGTTAATTTACCGTTTTATTTCTATTAATATTAACACTATTGGCTGCTGCTGTTAATGCAATAACACTAAAAACCCCCAAAAATAATTTTGTTACTTTTTATCTAAACAATGCCTTTTGTACAAATGAACAAAATAACTGGCATTTGAAGGCATTTGGTGGGTTAACTGTCCGGCTGACTATGTATGTTTAACAAATAAATTTTTCGTAGTTTTCTTTTTTTTGATATTGAAATTACTACTTGCTAAAGAATAAAAAAAAAACAAAGTTAGTTTTTCCAAGCTTTTGGCTAAATTACAGATTATAGATCTGTATGAAATGGTTAACAAAACAGACTCCCATAAAATTAAAATTTTTTTTGTCTACATTCTAAGAATGAATGAATGTATATAATTCGTATTTGACCATAGTTTATATAACCGATTTCGGTATTGTAAACTTTCGCAAAAACGCCTATGACCGAAAAAAAAAAATTCAATAATAAAAAACCAAAAAAGAAAAAACAATCTGCGATATGCCAAAATTTCTAAAATTGTATAAAAAAAACCAAAGTGGCGGTTGACTTTTTACTTTGTTGTATAACCTTTTAAGACGGGTGCGTGTTTTAAAGATTAAAACCAAACCAAAACCAACAACAAAATCATCGGTATATGAACCTTAAATAGAACTGTTTGTTTAACTAAATATTTTCTTTCTAATATTTTCTAACTATCTAAACTGATGTTACTTTTTTTGTATTTTTTTTTTTTTTTTTGGTAATTGTAGGTTTGCAAAACACGCAACACTATGATTTAAACTGTAATAGTTTGTGCGAGTACATCATGATTCCAAATAATTTCATAAATAACTGGTTTAAATACGAGTACATTTTTCTTTCATTTTGCATAATATTTTATTATACATAAATTGATGATCAAATATAGTATTTGCTTAAGTTTTATTTATCTAATAATCATAATATAACATGCAACTAAATAACCTAGAAGAAGTATAAGGAGGATAAAGAAAACTTTGTTAGGTCGAATATCTAAAATATTTATGAAAAGCAAACACTATGGGCCATTCCATAATTGATCAGCAAAAAGCTTGACTTTGGGTCTATTCTATTTAATAATATTTTAGATGCAAAAAGTCTATGGAATCACTTAAGGATTAGCGTTTTTATTTTCTCGAAATTCAAACTCAAGATTTTATACACGATTTTCTTCTTATTTGAAAACGATTAAAATAAGATTTGTATGAAAAAAATTCATTAATAAGTTCAGAAATTTTATTATTATTCCAGTTGTTACCAATGTGACTTTAAAGTCCCATCTACTTTTAAGAGCCTATAACTTTTGATAGGAAGGCGATATTACAATGGCGTAGAAAGCATGTGATACTATGAGGCCTTGCCTATAAATGTATTTAAAAAATTACAAAAACTTGACTTCCAGGGTTGCCATATAATAATTTGTAAAAAAATATTTTTGACTTTTTCAAAGCACTTTATTCAAAAAATATAAGGAAGAGCGGCGTAATAAAAGAGATGTGTTGACAAAGTCATGCAAAAAAATATTTAAGGAAAGAAAAATTCTCAGTTCAGTTCGCACTTTAAAAAATAAATTGACTGATGTTATCAAGGTTTATTCGTATTTGTAAAATTGTGAGAATGTAGAAAATTAATCCGTTTTTATTTGTAATATTAAAAATGCTCTATTTTCTCTCAACTTCCAAAGAAGCATACAAATTTGAGCAATTAATGTTGCCAAATAACAATTTTTAAAAAACGTCAAATACACCAATTTTTTTAAAAAGTTCTTAAAAATATTGCAGAAGAAATAAATTAAATTTTGAAGTGAAAATTTCATAAAATATTTTTGTAAATTTCATTTGGATTCATTTAACTCTTTCACTACTAGGGATGCTGAACGGGACTGGTTTTTATAAATCCCGGGATTCGGGATTTTGAAAATTTAAATCTCGGGATTTTTTGTGATACCGGATTTTATTGTGATGCCGGGATTTTTCGGGATTTCGGGACTTTTCGGGGTTTCGGAATTTTTTGTTTCATCATATTTTTAATTTTAAAAATAAATAGCTGAAATAAACCCTAAAAATTTAAATAAATTTTCGAAATATAGTATATTTCTTAAATTTCGGTAAAGTTAAGCAAATTGATTGAGGGGTATGTATTAGAGGCCAGTATGAATGTTTTGCAAGACATTCACAAAACATTTTCTTATACAACACCAAAATATTTTTTTTTTGTTTTCTGTATTATTTATTTTTTTTTTTTTGTAATGATCTGAATTTTAACATCTTGTAAATAACTACAAATAAGTAAAATGGTCAATTTTTGTTATATTTAGTATTAAAAATTGTCAAATCTCTCATCAGCGCATGCAAGAGAATGTCTTGTAAGACATTCAGCCCTCTAGTATGTATAGTTGATCTTTTGTTTTGCAAATCAATGTTTTTAGTTCGATTTCAGATCACAAGCAAATTGAAAATTAAAATTTACGCTCACAATATTTTATCCTTAAAAACAACATAAAATACATATTAAATTAATTGAAAACACAATTAAAAAAGGACTACTGATTTTTCATTATATTCAAACCATTTTGCTATTTATTTTCAAACATTGTTTAAACAACCCATAAAAGAAATAAAAATAATTGAAAAGTCTATTAAAACAATTATCAATTTTTAACTGACAAAACGTAAAAAAAACGATTTTGTAGTTTGTTTTTTCATATTTGAAAGTTTTTTGTTGTTTGGATTTTCAAAACACTACACCATACACAACAGACACGTTCATATTTTTATTGGTTATGTTTGTGTGTATGAGTACCTAAAGAATTTCTTGTAATTTGAATTGAAATAATTTTGTATATAAATAAACTATTTTAACAAAAAAGAAAACCGAAAATATTTTAATTTTTTGTTTTAAAACAGAAAACTACGAAATTATTTAAAATAGAAATCTAAAAATAGAATATTTCAGAGACATATAATATAGAGATGCAATATCGATAATTTTGTAAACAAACTGTAGATGTCGCTAGCATGTGGGAAATTTTGTCAAAGGAGGATTTTATTTTCGGAAATTTTCTCAAGGGAGGATTTTTTTATGTCAAATGAGGTTTTACAGAGTTTTTGGGTAAGGGAATTTGGTCCCAAATTAGGGATTTCGACTTCGTTTTGGGGATAAATTCAAAATTTGTAAATGTTAATAGATTTAGTTTTAGGCCCAAAATAAGAAGAATTTTCGTATAAATTATATGCGCATTATTTCAAATTAAAGTCGATCAAATTAGGTCTGTTAAAGAATTTAAAAATTTATACAAAATATTTGAATTATTGAAGAAATGTTCTCCAAATATTTATAAATCTTGAAATAACGAAAAGCAACCAAGCTCAATAGTTAATCATAAAATTTTCTATTTTCCAAATACTGAAATTGTTACATGCAAAGGACTCAGAAAAAATAAATTTTGTGTAGGCTCAAAAAGTACCAGAGGTTATATGAAAACCTCTTATGTACCTTCTGAATCGTGTAAACTCGACTTATGCAAACTTAATGTTCAAAAGAGTTTACGAGCCCTAGAACTTACACCTTACTAGATTTACAAATTTTAGAAAAAAAGACTTCACCATAATGAAGTTCGTGTGAAAATTGTGAAGAATTTTTTCTCTAGAAAATTTAATATATGACTTTTATTTTGAAACGGTGACATTTTAGCTTAATTGTGATTTGTCTTTCGTATAATAAAATTTTTTTTAATTAGAAATTTATTAATTCAGTTCGAGGCCAATTTCCTTATTATGAATTAACATAATAAGAACTTTTTTCAAAAACTGCTATTTTTCTTCATCAGGATATTCTCCTAACAAATACTTCACAGATAATTAATAAAAAGGTCGAAAAAACAATTTTTATTTTTTTGAATAAAAATTAAAACCCAACATTTTTAAATTTTTTTTAGTTTCACAATTTTAACAAAGATCTGAGGCCTTTAAAGTTCGAGTGAAAACGTAAATATTTCTTCGTAAGATATTCAATTTTATTTAATTTGCTCACATATTTCTTAATAATTTTCTGAACTTAAGAGCGATGCTAACTTAGCTCCTTTTTTTGATTTTTTGTTTAAATTGAAATAAATTGGGTATAACATTGGGGATTTAAACATTTAAAATGGGAATAAGCTAAAAGTTTTTGGACAACACTGCTCTCCAAATAAAATGAAATAGTATTGCCAAAAAACAAAACAACATTCAGCGTCATCTGTTGCATTAAAAACCGGTGTTGCCATTCATCAGGACCATGGGAGACCCCTGGAATATTTGACTGAAAATAACAACTCCTACAGACGATACATATTTTTTCTGGTTTGTTTTTTATTAATGGAAAAAAAATTTTAACAATATGTTTCAATGTATTTTAATTGATTCTTCAATTGAAAACAAACTTTACCTTTTACTTTTTAAATAAACCTCAATCGATTATGGAAAATATATTGTGAGTGTACCTCTGAATAAACTTTTTAACCAAAAGTAGTTAAAACACTGCTAAAATTAATTGAATGCTAATACAAACTACTATGCTGAAATCATCAGAAATATTATATTTTTTAAATCAACTAACATAAAATATTAAGCGCAGACAGATTCTTAGATTTTTCTAATTTAACAAAAATTTTAGTCTGCAAAATTATTTTGCATGAAGTTATGATTTTAGCAAATCGTCAATAAAATAAATAAAAACATGTCCGATTACGAGTTTCAAAAGTTTCACAAGCTGAATAAAAGTTTTTAAATTATTAAGGATTTTATTCAGAATTATTTAATATGTAATTTATTTTAATCTATTATTTATGAATGGGAAAAATTAGTTCTTTAATAACTTTTAATAGGATATTAGATTTATGTGAATTAGGTCGAATATAACAATAAAAACAAATACAAAAAGAGAAATATGCCAAATAATAAAATCCGAAATCCCGGGATCTTTTCAAGACCAATCCCGGGATATCGGGATACCCTTGTAGACTAGGGTGGAACTTATTTTTCAACTTGCAATTTAAGGCCGTCCCCCTCCTAGAATTGTGCCTTTGGGAATAAAAATACACCATGCAAAAACTTAAGGTGATCGGCTAACGGGAATACGTGCCGCATCGGCCCTGAAATTTGAACTACGATTTTCAAGGCGAGAAAATGACTTTTTTTGCTTCTTTCAAAATACTGGCTTTTTAATAACCGTATTTTTGGAAAATTTAAATATAATCATAATCTACACTGAATTACCTTTTTGATGATTTATAAAAACCAAAATCGGTTTAAAAATATTTTAGTAATTGCACTTTCCTCCAACCATTGTAGGGTTAAAATGGGATAAATTATAAAAATCGTAAAAAATAAAATATTTCTTTCAAAACTTTACAATCTTATACTATAGTTTTATTTTTAAAATCCACAAATTTTCATATGAAAATTTTTGTCTCTCTTGGCTTATGATAACCTAGTCCCAGGTATGGCCAAATATGGGAGTAGTTTTTTTTATAAATATACAAAACTCTATTTTTGAGTTTTTTTAAAATTTTGTTCAACAAAATATAAAAAAGTGGTCAACGCATAGGGGTTTATTAAATACACTTTAGAGAATAATTCTACTGAAAAATTTGAAAATTTTAGAGAAAAGTGTGATTTTGGCCAATAATTTAGATAATAGTATTAATTTTTGTGTTTTTAGCTAGCTGTAACAAATTCCGATTTCAATTAGTAATTTTGGCTATTCGAATGTTTAAGAGGTAAATCGGGGATCAGAAGCTCCAAAAAATCGATTTTCGAATGTTATTTTTGGCGGATAGAAGAGGGAGGCGGGAAAATTTGTTACATATCTTTTTCTAATTTGAGAACTCCTAACAAGAATCTGAAGTCAAAAAGTCGGTAGTGAAAGGGTTAAAATCTAATCACTTCGACATGCAGAACACAGCCGTATATCTAAATTATATTTGGTTCCATATTCAAATAAAAAGTCTCAGATACAAATCTTCACTATCTTCCTTTAATCTAGGTTAAACTTTTTATCAAACAAATAACACATGATAAAAAGCCCCTTTAAGAAAAGAGAAGTTGCTCCACTAAATATAAAATGCAGGGACCGAAAAAATGATGTTTTTGCATTTTTGAACTAAAAAAAATCAAAAAGAAGTAAATTTTGGAGAACTAATTCAAGTATATCATACTAAGTCTTGTGGACGAGTCTTCCAAAAAATGCTTTACTGTTTAAATTTTCCTACTTTTAATTTTTTGGCCAAAAATAAAATTTATTTTATGACTTTTATTTTTCTGAGCAACAATAAAGGTTATTTTATGACTTTTATTTTTCTGAGCAACAATAAAAGTTATTTTTGACTTTTATTTCTTTTGGCAAAAATAGAAGTTATTTTCTGAATTTTGTTTTTTGGAACAACCATAAAAGTTATTACTTGACTTTTATTTTAATGTGTTCTTAATTGCATTAAAAGAATTAAATGTGCTAAAATCACAAAATATTTTTGACAAATTGTGAAAAATGATCTTTTGAAGGCATTTCATTCTTGCCTAAAGAAATAGTCAGGTGACGACGTTTTTAGAATTTCTAGAAATAATTGTTAAATTAAATTACAAACTCAATGAGAATTTCTTGTTTCTGTCTAATAGCATTATTTAAAATATCAAAGAAAAAACAAAAACAAGAAAAAACCTTTTATTTTTGTTCGAAAAAATAAAAGTCAAAAAATAACTCCTATTTTATCTCAAAAAAAAGTCAAAATATAACTTTTATATTTGCTCAAAAAAATAAAAATCAAAAAATAACTTTTATTTTTTCCCAAAAAAAATAAAAGTCATAAAATAACTTTTATTTTTGATCGAAAAAATAAATGTCAAAAAATAACTTTTTGCATCCGACTTTTATGATATAAGTCTTAACAGTTATGGTCCCTGATAGAATGCGGTCAAATGAAAACAGAAAATGTAAAAACTTTTTATAAAAAACGCCTACAATACCAAAAATCAACTGAAAAACTAGAGCGATAAATTTGTTTACTAGTTATTGTTATTTCAAACAGATGGCGACATGTAAATACATGTTTGTGCAAAACACATATTTTAAGATATGCAATCCGAAGCCACTACATAACATGCCGGGTGGCTTTGTGTAATTTTCAAATTGTTGTTAAAAATCAAAAGAATAAAGCTGCACTGCATCATCAGCAAATCAATATGGTTAAAAGAATGCAACAACGTGCTATTTGGCAATTAATGCCACAAAGTGTCTAAATGAAAATAAGAACTTGTTCTACAATTTAAGCAACATCATCACCAGCACCATCCTTATCATCTTTAATATCATGCATAGAATAATAGTCAGAGATTCAACTTCACTATTATTTTTTTTTTATATAATTTGCAGTCAGCTCAATTCTTGTTAGACTACATTTGCTTACTGGAGCTATCAAAAATAGTGGTAGATAGATTTTAAAGATATATTTTAAGATTACATCATCTTGGAAAAATAGAAAACAAAATAATTCCGAAGTTTAAAAATGTACGAGTAATGTATAATATTACATCTTATACTATGCATACTCTGTTCCCTCATTCATCTATTTGAGTTTTATTTTTAACAAATTTTTTATTAGAGAATTCTTCTATATATTTGGAGAAACGAAACTAAAAAGTTCAGAATTTTTCTATAGACAAAAGTTTTACTTTAGCAATTTAATGTTGACAAATGTTTTTATTTATGTTTTCACAGGAAAGTTTTAACAGTCCCTTTTAATTACTCAATTTATACCAAAATTCTAAGTAAGGTATGTGAGGTTTTAGACTTAGGTGTAGTTTTTGATCAAAAGTTAAGTTTTGTTAATCTCTTAGATTATATTATCCCTAAATCGTATGCTCATTGTCTTTTGTGAGGAGAAATTGTCAGGAAATGTCCTTCAAGACAAGATTGATTTTTTTTAAATCGGTGCCACACAACTGTCAATAGGCATCTGTCAATAATTTTGAATTACACAGGCCGGCATTTTCTAATCTTTACCCAGCACAAAAAGAGATGCCGAAGCAGTAGAAAAAGCACTACAATTGGTGATCTAGATGTACTTCTTTTTCAACATAAACACTAATAATTTTAACATTGAGTTGTCATAGGAGAGGAGTACCTACTCCCACTTTAATATTTTTATAGTACTTTTTGAACTAGTGCAAAGGAAACTCTTTTTCACCAATTAAAAGTTAAAAAAAAATTATTCGCAAAAAAAGTTATATTTATTTTATTTTACAAAAGTTTTTTTTTTTTTTTTATTGCCCACACCGGGTATCGATCTTGGGATCTCATGATTGCTAGTCTAGCTCTCTACTGCTGAGCTATTCTTCGATATGATAGTTGAATGGCATAAAAACCCGGGTAAGTTTTGGCACACGCATGTGGCCACATCCACATGCGTACAAAATTATGTGCCTTAAGCCCAAACCACATAGTGAAAGTGCCAGTGGACAGTGGCAGTGCTGTCAAACATTGTTCTTCAATTTTGCGGAAACTATTTAATATTTTAAAAAAATTCTTATCGCGTTTTGTTTAACAACAGCTCTTGTTTATTTAGAAACTTTGCTAATTTCTCGGCAGTGACAAATAGAGAAGATACAGAAACTGCTTTATCGACAAAACGTCGCACTGCTGTCAACACTGCGTTTATGTGGTTTAGGCTTTAGATTTTGGCACATACACATATGCCAATAGTCGGGCACTTGGCACATTAAAAATGTGCCATGTGAAAATATCTTAGGCACATCACATGTGGCGAGATAAAAATATGATGTGCCAGGCACATTTCACATTCAAATGTGAAATGTGTACAGCTAATGGCACATTTCACATGTAAAAAGGAAAATGTGGCCACTGTGGGGCACATGCGCCCAAATAAATTTATAAAAAGTACCATTTGCAAAAAGTACCATTTAAGAAAAGGATAATTTTAAAAACAAAGTGCCATTTCTGAAAAAAGTACCATTTAAATAAATAAATGGGTTTGAAAAAATTTAATAAAAAATAAAAAAAATAGCAAATTCAAAAACACCATTTTTCAAAAAAGTACCATTTTTCAAAAAAAGTACCATTTAAAAAAAAATAGTAGTTTTTAAAAAATGGTCCTTTTTTCCAAAAATGGTACTTTTTTGAAAAATTGTACTTTTGTTTGAAAAATGGTACTTTTTTTTTGAAAAATGGTACTTTTTTTTTAAAAATGTTACTTTTTTGAAAAATGGTACTTTTTTTGAAAAATTTTACTTTTATAAGTAATAGTACTTTTTTTGGAAAATGGTACTTCTTTAACATGGTACTTTTTTTCTTTTTTCAAAAATTATACTGTTTTGAAAAATGGTACTTTTTTTTAGAAAATAATACTTTTTTAAAAAATAGTACTTTTTTGAAAAATGGTACTTTTTTAAAAATTAGTACTTTTTTCAAAAATAGTATTTTTTTTTTAATTGTAACTTTTTTTTTAAAAAATTTTACTTTTTGGTTTAAGTAAAAAAGATTTCAAAACCGTTTTTTTACTGTGCTTTTTACATAAATGTCGCCTTTTCTTTATAAATATATTTGGGCACATGTGCCACATTCGCCACAGGTGAAATGAGTCCTTAGATGGGCACATTTAAAATTTTTTTAACATGTTCCTGTAGTATTCTCTGCAATATGCAATAATCGAGTTCTGATTGAATTTCAATTGTTTCAGTTTTATTAAAAAAATTCTCTTTTTTTAAATCAAAAGTTCAGCTATGGACCAAAATTGATGCACAAAAAGTTTTTTGGAATTATTGTCTTAATACGATTGAGACCGATTGATTTTTTTACGAGGAATTTTAAACTTCAAACCCTACTTCAAAAACTTTTTGTTATTATTCCCTTAATCAAATTTTGCATCGTTTGAGTGCTACTAGTTAACTCGAATCAAAATTCGGCACACCCTAATGTAAGAGTAGCAAATATTTAACAAGGACGTTTAGTTTTTCTAAAATTGTAACACGAAAATTGAAGATACATAAATATTTATGTATATCATCCATCTATCCATCTATTAATAAAAGCTTTAATAGCAATAAAATAACTTGTCCATGTGCCACATGAAACACATGCAACAAATCATGTTCTAACAACAATTTTGTTTACATTTTTTCTTACAGCTGGCCAGTTTAGCACAAGTTTTAGATGTTAGATCTATTCAAAAATAATAATTATAATTTTTTTATCTTTACGACTCTAAGATAAACCAGTATTTGTAATATTAAATGGCTGGAATGATCTTGATTTCTTGTCTATTTTAATGTGTGAAATGGTTTCATAATCGAACACATTTTTCTTCAAAGATTTGATTGAACTGGATTGGTTGTATAATAAGGTGTTTTGTTTAAAGAGAAATACAAGTGATGAAAGATTAACACCTTAGAATAAATAAAAAGAAGAATTTTTGTAAGTTAAAAATGTATATTTAAAATGTCGATTAAATGCCTAAGGTTATAATTATCTAAAGTAGGAAGTTAAGATGAGTAAATTGTGATAAGCTCTGTAGAGATTTGAAATTTATAATTTGTTTTTAAAAGAAAACATTCTTCGATTTCAAATCTTATTAGATGAACGATTATTATTTCGTTAGAATGTAATTTGTTAAATAATTTAACATTCCGCCTAAACTTTGCCTTTCTCGCATTCAAGAGCGTTAAATTTGTAAAATTTGATGTGGAATTTCCGTATTTTTTTTTACCAAAATCGCTTTTACAAATGGTTTTAGGACCCACATTAGAATACACATTATTATCATTTTAATTCTATTAATAAATCGGCATCTTTGACTGTAAGAAAAATACCGAGAAATAAAACCAAACTGCCAAAGTAATAACGACATGTATGATGACAACTGTTAAACTAACAGTCCGCATTAATATTGTATTGACACTTCTATATGTAAATGGTCATCTTTGCAGTAGCTTTTTTTTTGGGTTGTATCGTATTCCACTTTAAGCTATCTAAGTTATAAAGAATACTCTACTACAATATCTTGTTTTTTTTTTCTTAACAACAAAAGGAAGTCTACAAGAGTTTAAGTTAAAAATTTATGGGTGCTTAAGGATGAAATGGAAGAAAAAACAAAACAACTTTTTAGACTTGCTTATGCATAAGCTTGCAATCAGAGTTTGAAAAGAATTAAATTTGAAATACCGTGCTGCAATTTTCAACTTTTGCTCTTACCCATGGAAAAATCAATATGCATGTAAAAGTATAGTACCCAGTTTTCTTCATCAGACTGTAATACAAAAAATTTGTATCACTTCCCAGCAAAAAAAAAAATTGGAAGTAATGCTTTACAAACTACTTCTTTCACTGCTTCACAAGTATCCGTTGGTGTATTTTTACTGTTTTTTAGGAGTAATTCTGAACAACTTCAAAAAATTACTTCTTTCATTGCTTCCAAAGTATCCGTTATTATATTTTTACAGCTTTTTTAGAATTACATCTGAACAACATCCAAAATATCACTTAAGTATTGCTTCTAAAGCATAATTGCTATAAAAGTGATCCTAAAAAGTGATTTTGGTATCATTTGGTACTTCTAAACAGATTTTTTTTTCTTAGCATTTATGATTAGTTTGTTTACATTAAATTTTTTTTTAATTTTTTAATTTCAAAAAATTTATAAAATAAAAATGATGAATAATTGATTTTTATGCGCTTATGAAAATAATACTGAAATAAATAAAAATAATAAATACTTTTATTAAAGAGACTAAGGAACAATATCTCGCAGTAACAAAGTGGCGTTTTTATGCCAGTCAATTTCATAACAAGGAATAGCTCGGCTGTAGAGAGCTAGATTAGCAATCATGAGGTCGCAAGTTCGATATCCGGTGGTAGCAATAAGAAAACTTTTCTAAAATGAAAAATGTGCAAATTTAAATGTTACTGACACTATAGTAAACATTGTCTTCTATTGTTGTTTATACATGAATGGATGTCGCTACATTGCTAGATCTGTCAAAACAACAGAGTAGTTTATTAGAAGATGACAAAGCTAATTGTGGTAAAAAAAATTTTTATTGTTGTTTTTGTTTTTTCTTTAATACTTTAAATGTTTAATAACGCTCCTAGACGAGAACAAGAAATTCTCATTGAGTTTGTAATTTAACTTAACAAATATTTCCAGAAATTCTAAAAACGTCGTCCCCTGACGATTTCCTTAGGCAAGAATGAAATCCGGATAGGAACATGGCTCAACAGATTACTTTTCACAATTTATTAAATACGTTTGGGATTTTAGCATATTTAATTCCTTTAATGGAAAAAACTATAGTTTTTTTTATGAAGAATTTTTTTTTTAACTTTTAATGGCTGAAAAAGTAGCTTCCTTTAAACTCGTTCAAAAAGTACTGAAAAAATGTTGAAGTTGGAGCACTCCTCTCCTATGACAACTCAATCGTTAATGTTTATGTTAAAAAAGAAGTACATCTAGATCGACATCTCTTTTTTTGCTGGGTTGTAGCCAACATGGGTTTAAAATAAGAGGGGATAATCTCTATAAATCAATGATAAAGTAAATCTAGTAAGAATTACAAAGAAAAACACCACTAGGTGGCCAGGGCATAATAAGTTTGTGCTGATGTTTATAACACCTGTCCGTCTATTTGTCCGTCCGTCTGCCTGTCCATGTATTACTTCTGCGCACGCTACAAGTCACAAATATTAAGACATTTTGATGAAATTTGGTACACCAACTTATGTTGGGACAAGCACAAAACCAACTGATTTTGCTTTAAATCGATTGGCGTTTAGACCTAGTGCCCAAATAAAGATCTCCCCAAAATTGTCTGGTTCGCACGCTGCAAGTTGCAAATACAAAGTTATTTTAATGAAATTTGGTTCACTGATTCCAACGGGATTATGGAAAAAGCCTGTTGATTTTATTCAAAATTGGTTCTATATCGGCCCAAGGACGAAGTCTATTGGTTTTGGTTTAAATCGGACCATATTTCGACCTAGTGCCTATAAACGTGCCCCCAATATTGGATTTTCCTACGCTACAGTTCGCAAATACGAAGATATTTTAATGAAATTTGGTACGCTGACTCACATGTACCCTAGGAAAAAGTCTATTGACTCTAGGTAGGATTGGTCCATGTTTGAACCTATCGCCCATATCGATTTTCTTTTCGATTTTCTCTTAAATACAGGTAAAATTAGGTAAATTAAACATTTTTTTACGGTTATTCTATTTTTTTATCATTTTATGAAAAAAAGTTGACGCAAGTCCATTTCAACCCGTTTGAATTTCGGATCAAAACTTTAATTGGCGTTCAACCAGAATGGTGTAGGGTATCATATAGTCGACATGCCCGACTCCAACTTTTTTACTCGTTTTTTTTGTTGTAAAAAAAATTCTCTAAGTGTAGAATTTTGCAAACAGCATTCGCTCAAAAATAATGTGTGAAAAAATAAAGGCACTCATATTTTGCAATCAAAATACTTCAACATTCATAGAAAAAAAATCTGCAAAAATAGTATAAAAAAACTATTAAAAATTACGCTGCAGAAAAAACTGCTGAAATTAGCAGATATTTTTGTTAAATACTAATAAAATAAGAAAACAAAAATAAAACTGCTAAATTATTTCGTTACGCTTGAAAATGCATTAATTGTCAACCATTGGTACTAGCAAAGTTTTTTTTTTCATAATTTTTTTCTCTATTTGTTGTAAATTAAATTGTAAATTTTATTTAGAATTTGTCATATTTGATCTTAAAACCGAAAGAAAATAACTCTGATTGTGACAATATTCAGATCAACTAAAATCTACGATAAAATAAATAGAAAAAAAATCACCAAAGGAAATCGCTAAAAAAGATAAAAATCCCTAAAATAAAAAAATAAAAATATCTAAAATGGAAAATAAATCGCCAAAACTGAAAAAAATACTTAACTACCAAAAAATCTTCAAAATGGGAAAGGAAATCGCTAATAAGGATTTAAAAATATCGACAAATTAAAAAAATCTTTAAAAGAGAAAAAACTTGCTCAAAATGAGAAAAATCTGAAAAAAATCGCCAAAAATAGAAAAAAACTGACAGAATATAAAAGTTATTAAAATGGGAGAAAAATCGCTTAATGATGAACAAATTACTAAAATGAAAAACGCGCTTAAATTGAAATATTAGCTGTATTTTCGCTGATACCTATCAACGTTCAGTATTTAAAGCAAATATACCTTTAACACAAAATCATCAACAAGCTTTCGTCAAAACGATTGAAAATGCACAATAGCGAAATAGCAATCGTTTTGCATATTTTCTTTTTTAAAAAATAAAAAACTTTTTATATTTGCTTTATTTCCTCTTAAATATTAAAGTAATAATTTCTTATAAAAGAAAAATAAAATCATTAACGCTGGGTCTCATACGGGGGGTTAATTAGTAATCCAAAAATTTGTTCTTATTTTGTATATAATTTTTTTTTTAATATTTACATAAGTTAAACTTGACCCTTCAGTATGAGACCCACCGTAAGCACAATATATTAACACATTTTTAAGCTGGTTGTATAAAATTAAAGAAAACCACGGGATTTTGGATTAAATTAATTAGCACAATTTTATAAAACTAATTAGCGGCGAATAAAATACTCCTAACATAATGTAACAGCAGAAAAAGCTCCTAAAAATCAGCTAAAATTGACATTGCAGAAAAAACTGCTGAAATTAGCAGATTTTTTTTTTGCTAAATAATAGCAAGATAAAAAGAGTAAAAATAACACCCCGATCAAAAAAATTTATATATATGTATTCATATATAGTAATATCTTGGTTTATCTTATAATATGTGAATATATATGTTGTCATGATTTGCCATATATAATTAAATGCCTCTTATGTGGTACCTTATATAACCATATATTTTTATATATTGTCTTTTATTAAATTAGATATCACTCATATATGCTATACATAATGAGATGTGCCAGATCTATTGTCATATCTAATTATAGATGATCATATATAACATAATATATGATTACATATAGTGGCATATAAGCCATATATATTGAGATGTTATAATATATACATTTTTTTGGGTGAATTTGTAAGATATTTTTATATATGATTATATATAATCATATATAAAAATCCCAGCTCGGGCAAACTAATTTTTTTTGCTTTTTTAACTCAATTTAATTTACTTGTAAATATTTTTTCTACAGATCTTAAAAAAAATTAACACATTTTCTGCCAGCAGCAGCTGAAAATTATGTTTATTGCAAATTGGGATTAATAATATTTTAATATGTAATTATATATTATCATATATAACCCCACTGTCAATAATAGTATTTTAAATTTGTGTATAATTACACTAATAAAACAAAAAATCCCGTACAAATAGGTCAAAATTGTGTTGGCGCAAATACATGTACTATTTCCTGTTATTTTACCTATTTGTACGGGCTTTTTTAGAGAAAATAACAGAAAAATTAGTTTAATCAGAACGCGTTTAACAGACGTTTGTACTAACTTTTTTTTATTAAACTCTCATAAAAAATAAAGTTCAGGGACCTGTCCTAAGATTTGTCTTGTGACATGTCACAAGGGGTCAATTTCCCCATCCTATGACAACGCCATGTAAAAGTGACCAGTCTATTTCATATAAAGGGGCCAGTTCGGTGACAGTTTGTTAAAATTTCCCGTAGGGACATTACAAAAAAAAAAATAACAATAACATAATTGTAAAAAAATCAGACAATATTATTAATTTTTAAAAAAAAAACTAGAAGAAAAAAATATATTTATAAAAAAAAAGTTAATCAATTTAATTGAATTTTCGAATAATGCCTTAACCGATTAACCGCCTAGTTCGAATAATTGGAAAAACCCGAAATAAAAATTGTTATATAAATTTATATTTTTATTATTTCAACAGAATTTCACCTGTACTACTTAATCGAGTTTTAGTTGCATCAACGGTATATCAGTTTTCCGAATAGGCGTAATAAACCGAAAAAGGAAAACTTGTTGGAACCCAAGGAAATCAATTATTTATAACTCTGCTTAGAACACCAAGCATATTAGCATTACAAGTGATACATTTTTTTTTGCTATTGTGCTACGATTTGTTACAAAACTATAACTGCATGTTATGACTGCCTGTTATGAACTTATTGGCGAACACAGACAGTGCTGAAGTGGTGCTTTTGAAGTACCTTTTATGTAACTCTCTTTCTAAATATGTTGCACCAAAGAAAAAAAAAACAAGAACGAATGAATGAAAAAAAAAAATTGCTCGTTAATTCAATTTATCTATGTTTGGCAGTTATTGTTTGTTCATTATTACACCCCAACTATGAATGTAGTAAGAAGTGACTTAAGCTCCTTTAAAAGGCATATTTGCTCTGGTTCTTACTGCCGTCATATATAAAATATGAAATTTAGTTTGAATTCGTTTTATTTATACTAATGGTTGTTATTTGTATGGTCAGAATTACCAAATAACTACACTTTTATAATGATGATTGTAATCATAAGTTTTTTCCTTTTTTTCAAAAGTACTACGAGTATTTTTTGTGGCCAACCAATAGCCATAATTTGGTAAAGGTGAGGATTATTTTCCTTAAGCCAAATAGTGATGATTTTTAAAAAGAATTATACAAAAGAGATTACTATTTAGTTGATTGAGACGAATTGTTTTAACCCTGCCTTTATTGAAGAAGATGGTGCAAAATGAAACTGTATACTAGGGCTAGGAAGCTCATGTAAATATAAATAAATACACTCATAATATATTCAATGTAAAGGTTCAATAGTTATTTAAAAAGTAAATCAGTAAAGTTGTTTCAGTTGAATAAACAGTTAAATTACAAAGAAATATAGTTTTTAACTTCCTCTACATTCATAGAAAATTATAGAAAAAAGCTACTAAAATTGGTTAAAAATTACCTTTCAGAACACGTATAGTTTTCTGAAAAGTTGTAAAATTAGCAACGGTGTCGGATCTCTCCTATGCACGCATTCATTACGCATACAATTCATTGATGAAAATACTAAATTTGCAGAAAAACGCACCTCAAAAATAAAAGTAGTGCAAATTTCCATTCTCCATCAATGAATTTAATATGTACGTGTTATAGGAAAGATCCGATATCGTTTTTAAATTCTGAAAATTTCCAAGTGGGCTTTTTTGCCGAAAAGTGAAAAAAATTAACCCTATATGGATCAAGTGACACAAAATAAAAATTTTTATCAAATGGAAAAAATATATTTTTTTGATCCATTTGAAGTGATATTTTTCCGAATATTATGAGAGATGTTATTCTGTAAATTTCCTAGTGGGGCATTTTTGGCCAATAGTATAAAAACTAACCCCACCTGGATCACGTTACATAAAATAATTATTTTTATCCAGTTGGTATCTTTTTTTTATCAATTTAATGGCTTTACAATCTCGTAGTCATAATTAATATTAAGTTTCATTGGTCTTTTCTGAGCCCAGGCCACTAAGGGTTAAAGATTTTTTAAACAAATGTAAAGGTAATTATATTCTAGCCAAATTTAAGTATTGTTTTTCCGAAAACTGTGTAAAATTTGATGAAAACATTAAAATTTTGTTTAATTTTTGACAAAATGAGCAATTTTTGCTAAATGTCCTGGAAAGCAGTCGCTCCAAACACAAAGTCGAATTATCATTTTTCCAATTTATTTTTTTCTTTAAATTAACTATTACGTGGTTCAAATAGCAATCGACATCTCTAAATTAGGCATTTTTAAAAATCTTTAAAATTAATTAAAAAAAAAACACGTTTTTGCATTTTTATCAAATTCGTGGGTCATTTTGGATTCCAGGCTGAAGTGGGTTAATGATATCCGATGAAGTCAAAATTCCAAGTCTGAATCATCTTGACTATACTAAATGAATAAATGGAATAAAAAATAATTTTTTTTCGAAATTTCTAATTTTGGGAATTTTTAATATTAAAATAGGCCATTTTCGTCCAACTTTCGGCACGGGTTAACGTTTTCCAACAAAAAAAAATCGATTCCTTTCATTTGGGACCATTTCCAATAAAACTGTGTAATGAACGAAAATCGACAAATCGCTAATTTAAGGGACAGTCTAATACTTATACACTAATAGAAAAAAGTCCGCAAAAAATTTAGTAAAACTACTAAAAATTTGTTAAAAATCATGCTGCCGAAAAAAACCGCTAAATTAGCAGATTATATCTGCTATATATTAGTAATATAGGAACAACAAAACCAAACTGTTAAATATACAGAATTTTAGTTATATTTGAGCTAAATTTTTGTAAATCGAAAATAGCAAATTAACCTGCTAAAATCAGCAAAAAATGTTGCTAATTAATTAGCAACCTAAAAAATCACCAAAAGTTTCAAATTTTCGAAGTTTTTTTTAAAATTTTTTTTAAACGCAAATAAAAATCGAACCTTGTGAAAACAGCAGTTTACAATTTTTTAGCAAATATTTCTGCTGATTTTAGCAGAATAGACTGCTATTTGCTAGTTGAATGCTTTAAAATAGCAAAAATTTTGTAGATATAACAGTTTATTTTTGCTATTTTTATTCCACTAATATTTAAGAAAATTTTCTGCAGATTAAAAAGTACAATCTTCTATTTTCATTTAACTAAAAGTTAACTTAAATACAACTAAGATTCTGTAAATTTAACAGTTTTAATTTTTCTGTTCTTATTTTACTAGTATTTAGTAAAATAAATCTTCTAATTTTTAACTAATTTTTAGTAACTTTTTCTGCTATTTTAACAGATTTATTTCTATGAGTGTACATTTTGAAAAACTCTGTCTTTTTTTCGCTGGCATTATTTGATAATAAAATTATTGATAGAATGTTTCAAATGGTGTACAAAACGTATATATATTCCCAACAATGAAGGGTACACAAAATCAATATACTGAATATAATACGAAAAAAAAAAATTAACCCAGTGTTTGTTTAGCTCATGTTTTCAGATGTAATTTTGTTAAAGGTTACATAATCTTATTTCTATGCAAGAGTATTTTTCTGTTGTGCTTAAAAAATTGCTTTAGTTTTTTTTCTTCTTCTTCTAGCAATAACCTGGTAATTTAATATGAGCCAAAATTTTTATATTTGAAAGTAGCAGCAAAAACGAGCATTGATCCTGTTGCATGCCATGCAATAACAACCATTCAACCATGAGTTTATATAGATTTTTGATGATCGTTTTTAGTTGTTTATAATTGATTTTTGTTTTTCTAATATCTTGTGCAGTACTCTGTGTATTGTTTGTTGAACTCGTAAAAGGTAAAAATATTTACGCAAATTGGTTACATGTGTTTTATTATTATTATTTTTTTTTTCTTCAATTTTTATGGTTACTATTTCTACACTGCTTGCCGGTAACATCGGAGTTCTGTTTTTTTTTTCTTAGTTAAAATTGGAAATTTGAATGGAAATGGAAAAAAAAATTACGGTACATTGTAGATATGATATGATGAAAAAGAAAATAATTGGAGAATTGTTTTGCAACAAAAGAATACAAAGAAAGTTTTCAAATGGTGTGGTCAGAAATACAATATATAGATAAAGGAATTTTCAAATTGCGTTGTGTATGCTCGTATTTATATTAATGGATTAATGCGTTAGTTTGTTAGGTTAATATGGATACTGGGGATTGAAAATAAGTTATTTTAAATAACAGAATTAAAGCAAATATTTCGTACCTACAGGTCAACTCCATCGTCGTATCATTTAAATAAAATTTATTTAGTTTTCTGATACAAGGTTTGCAATTCTTTTTGATATGCGTATCAACAAATGATGTCTGTTCGTTATTTAGTATCGAATATTTTTATAAACTCTAAATTTAATCCTTCATGATATTAATGATATAGTTTCACATAATTTTTTTTTTGTAGAATCAATGAAGAATTTCATTATGTAGATAATATTTCATTAATATTATGAAATTTTTCATAACTTTTCTTTCACAAAATTTCATAACTTCATTAAAAAGGTTCATTGAATTTCATAAATTAGATCTTTATAAATTTAATGGAAATGTTCTTTATATTATATGTGAAATTGTTCCATAGTATTTACTTTTTTTTAATTTTTTCATAAAAGATTTATTTTTTTCGAATTTTGTATAAATATTCCATACAAATTTAAGCATTTATAAAACTTTTAAGTAGGTGTAAATTTAGCTACTTAAAAATTAAGAAGTTATAAAAATGCTACCAAGTCTTAAAAATTCTTGGCTGTTCTCTTTTAAATGTAAACAAAAATATTTGTCATAAAAATATTTGAAATTTTAGAATTTTTTATTTCATAAAATATCTGAAACTACAAAAGCTAATAAATGAATTATGCATTTGTTGGTAAAGGTACAGCGGGGCACACAAGATTATTGCTCCATTTCGAGTTCCGGCGAAGTCTTTGTGCGAAAACAGTTTTTGTACAAAGGCGACCGATAGTCGTTTTTTTATAAGTCGTTATTATAGGTATAAAATTCGAAAAAAAAACAAACCTAAAATATCGTCATTTCATTAATATGTAAAAATTTTCATACAATTAGAATTTTATATTTATCATTTAATTCTTAAATACAATAGTTTTATGCAATTTCCATACCGAGAAAATTATCTTTTATAATTTTTATTTATTTTTTTTATTTTTTATTATGAATTTTGGACTATGAAATTTTTTTATAAAGCATTAATTTTTTTGAAACATTAATAAGGAATTTCATTAATTGAATTAAGCTTATTATAAAATTTTATGAAACTTTTTAATTTAATGAATTCTTTCATTAGATATATTTTTTACATTCGTAAAATATGCTACAATTTTATTACACTTTTTGGATTTGCTAAATACTTTTTAGCTTAGCAACGACCAGCTTAGCAACGACAACAACCAATCATAATAAATAATAATAAATGAAATTGCGTCATAGATTTTAAGGAGCTCTTCATTGGCTGAATGATTTATTCATTGGAGGAGTGGTCTACTATTCATTTTATGAAAAGTTTCATTAATTTTATAAACTTTTCATAAACATTGATTTTAATGAAAACTGTTTTATAGATTCCATGAACAGTTTCAGTGGACGAGTTCCAGTGACAATTTTCAATGCAACTATGAAGAAATTCATTGCTGAAGTGATGATAATTGTTTCAGTGTACATACCTGCCCAGTGTAGAAACGGTAATGACGTATTATTATTTTTTGCACTACCAGTAATGATACCTGCTTACTCTCTGCATTCTTTTAAAACATATAATAATAAGTAAACCGAACCATTATTTCAAACCGAAAAATAATGCCTTATCAACACCAATGCCTTACTTTTTTCATTATTTCAAATATAAAATAATGACCCAGATTTTCTTGTAAATTTTTTTTAAATGAATTTTTGCCTCAAAATTTTTTAACACTGGTAAGGATATATGTAACCACATATTTATTGATTTTTTGTATGTTGACGCGGTTCCAAAGCAACCTGTTCTAGTTTGGAGAAACAGAACTTGTTGCTTTTGGAACAAACTCAAACAAATGATAGAACATAAAGTAGAACAGGTTGCATGCAAGTACAATGGACAATTTTGCTGCGAGACTCTAAATTATGATTATTCTCAGAGTGCTCAAATTTTAGAGTCATAAACGAAACATAATATATTATTTTTTATGAGCCTATTCGAAAAATTTTGAAAATGTTTTCAACACACATAAATGATTCAGAAGTGAGTCCTAAATGACTCATAAATGGCTCAGAAAATTCTAAATATTCCAATAATACTCATAGTTTGAAGTCTTTTATGCGTCAAAAAATTGCATTCAGAAAGAGGCTTCACCGATAAAGAAAAACACCCTCATATAGCTATGATTTCAGAAGGTCTAAGGGCTTTTTTATGACCCGAGTAAAAAAAGTTGGATATTATAAAATACAAACATATCTTTTTTTAATATAGTCTAAAATACAATTCGATCCGAAAAATGATGGATCGTACAGCATTTAGCTCCACCTTGGATCTTATATGATGGAATTCAATCAGAAAAATGGGGTTATCTAATTATATAAAATTGAATGTAACATAATGACAATCAAAAACTTATTTCAATAAAATGGACCATGTAGTGCAATCTAAGTGAACTTTGAATGAATTATTTTTCACACCATTTTTCGCAACAAATTTTGTTTTGGGCAACATCAAAAAAAGATACGATTTTATGTTGTACCTCATTATTTTTTTTTTTTTAAGCGGAGAGCTTTTTCGGACTCCAATTGTAGGGTGGATGTATGAAATTTTCAATAAAAATTGCAATTGTTCATAGAATGTAATGAAAACGAGGTTTAAATGAACAAATTCCAGCGAAACTTTATTGAATTAATGTAAAAATTCAATAATAGCATGCAGATAATTCTGACAGTGTTGATATTTGCAAGAAATTAGAACCCTAGTGCCTTACAGGCAAAAAGGATTTTTGAAAGGCAATTTCCAAAAAAAATGTTTTTTTTTTTTTTGCTGGACGTAGGGGTCGCCTTTATTAATTTTTCGTTATAGCTTCGGCATTTACAGTCGGATTTTAAAGTATGATATATCGATTTTTTGCCTCGAGGAGACCAGTGCTTTGTTATAAAGGAAAAATCTAACGAAAAAAATTTAAAAAGGCGACCCCTACGTTCGGCAACAAAAAAAAAAAAAAAAACTTCTGCTGTATTTATCGAAAAACATCCTTATCAAAAGTTTAATGCTTTTTTGCGAGCTTTTATTTTCTGATATTAGGGTTGTACATTTGGGTTGTAGCAACTGAGATCTGGTGGGTAATACTTGAGGTCAATGGCTCTTAGAGCAAAACATGGGTCCCCTAGAGAGAAAAACATCGATGTATCATACTTTAAGATCGGACCGTAAATGCCATAGATATAGCGAAAAATGTAAAATGGTGACCTCTATGTTTGGCAAAAAAAAATTTTTTTTTTGAAACCTTTCAAAACTAATTTAGATTGGACGGTGTACGGCGAAGTTTTGTTTTTGAGGTACGGTCACATACTACGAATTTAACTAATTTTTTCAAATGAATACAGCTTATCTGTAAATAGACCAAGAGGTACAGGTGTCTTCAAGGTCGGTACGCTTGACTGAAATTTGGAAAAATACTGTTTGGATAACTTTATAGTTCTCGAAATCAATTTTAGTGAAATCGCAGCAGAAAAAATCAAAAATATGCCAAAACGACTAAAAAAAATTACCCAATACAACTGGCTCTTATGGTTTTAGAAATATTAGGCACGATCTTCCTATTGACCCAGTTCAAACATTTTTACCGAACGATGTTTCGGAAACTAAGAGAGCCAGTGGTCGAAAGCTTTATTGTTTGATCATATCATATCAATCGTAAAGGAATTTTAAAAAAATATTCCGATATTGAAAAACTTTGGTCGCAGAGCATCAAATTTAAGTTATTCTATTTTTTTCAAATCACATAACTTTTAGATATAGTGCTACAATCGTCCGAACAATAAATGAAGATTTTAAGAAAAGCCTTTTTCTTAATAAAAAAAAATGTAGCTCTAATGGGCATTATTCCGAATAAAACATTTTCATTTAAATGGCACTGCTTTGGTATTAGTATTTATATGAAAAAACAAAGCCTCAATAATTATTTTCCGCAAGAATGAACAGAGGGATTTTTTTCGTATGGCCAGGTTAACAGCAGTTAATCAAATTTTTTTCATGAACTTATTATTTTGAGTGTATTGAATTTTTAATTGTTGGCCTATGCACGAAATGCGAATTCCTTTTCCTTGTCAAACTAAATTACATCAAGATAATGCTTAGAATGATGCACTCACAAAAGTTTGTCGGTAGAATCTACTGAAAATGACAGTTAAAACAAAGGTATATAAAGATGAAAAGGCGACAAAGGTATTTACCTTGAAAACAACAAAACTTTTGTTATTTTTAACTATTGAAAAATAACTAACAAATGCATTAAAAATAACGACCAATGTCGTAAAATTAACTGATAAATTTTTACTACAAAAATTTCAAAACAACTGACAAAATCGGTAAAAACTACTGTTTTTTACAGTCAATTCTTTTTATTCATAAAAGTATATTTCAATAAAATATTACAATAATAGCCGTTTTTTCTAATCACTTGCATTTAATAAATCCAAAAAGTATTTCTAAAAGTGCTCAACAGATGTGGTTAGATTCTCCCTATTTTAAAAAGAATTTTCTATCCGACACTTCTTTCACGCTAATTTTTAATACCGAATTCGATGATGAAGGATTTTACTTTAACTTTTAATTTTTAAGTATATTTTACATAAAACAGCTATAAACAGTCTGCCTTTTCAGTTTTATTACTTCAATTTATATTTTTACACAACTGAAAAATTCCATTGCAATATTTTATATTCACTAATTGGATTTAATTAAATTACTTACTGTAGAGTGAAAAATTGCCATTTCTATTTCAGCTATTTCTCCATATCCAAGATTAAAAATATGTATTTGGTGAGGTGTAGTTTTTTTTTCTAATCATATTTCATAAAAAAAATTTAATGAAAACCTTTTATTTGTTAGTTTTTTTGTTTCTCTTTTAATTTTTATTCGTATTTTTTCTGACATTAAATTAATAGGCTGTTTCATATATTTGTGCTTTTATTGTGGATTTATTAAATGCAGCTTTTTTTTGGATTCAATAAATCCACTTTTTGTATGAAAAATTCTAAATCCAAGTGATTAAAAACACGCTAAATATGTCTTATTATGCCTATTCAAAATTCGAAGTAAAAATTCCAAACCGTTCTCCAGTTATTATGCTTTTATCCATTGGAGGTACAATACAAGGTTCTGATTTTTATTTGCAAAGTAGAAATATATCAATAATAACAAATATAAACTAAACAAGAATTGTTAAAATTCAACGAAATTTTTTATTTTTTTAATAACTACCAAAAATAACCTATTTACAGTAAAATTACTGTTTTGGTAGTTTTTTATCATGATATTAAAAATAACTGCTTTAAACAACTGTTATGAAATTGCAATACTTTTCATTAGTTGTTTTCTTAAATAACCGTCAGAAAAGTTGTTTTGCATTTTTCTATAGTAAAACAACGGTAATTTCTGTTAAAAACAACAACTATTGATTACTATACAAACAACTGTCATGTAGTAACTGTCAAACTTTTTTGAGTGTGTTTATTCTCTCTCCATTGGTGGTGCTGCAAAATTCCACTTAAAAATAATCATTTGTTTGTTTAAACATACTCATAAAAAGTGCTTTTACATGTTACAAAAATTAAAGTAAAATAAATCTACAGAATCATCAACAATTTCAACACAATTCTAAGGGCCAGTTTTATAGTCAGAACTTAGAATGTTTTTTTGTTTAAATATTTCTTAAGTAGGGAATTTTGTTTGGAAATTTCTTACTTAAGAAGTATTTAAGAATAAAATTGGTCTTAGTTCTGTCTATAAAAAAATGGACCTAAGATGAATGAATGTTATATCCTTAGCTAACCTAACGTCATGTTGACAATACAATTTGTTAAGACATAAATGATTAACGAATATGTTGTTTACTTTCAACATTAACAAGGAACAACATAAAATAATGTGTAGAAGGAAGTTGTAAAACCACAAATGTTGAATAGCATGTGTTTAAGAAGTAAAAAATTTAAATGTTTAAGCCAACATTAAAATATTACATAAAATTTTTTTCTACAGGACAAAACGCAATAAAAATTTTTTTACTATAAAATTCAAGCAAATATTTTATATCTCAACATTAAAGGTAAACAATTTCTCATTTATATTACAGCACTCATCAATACTTTTTTATGTGCCGGTATTAAAGTCATCACCCTAACGAGAACTACAAGAATCGTTTTTTAAAAGTATTTACTCAAAAAATTTGGTAATGAGTGTTTACAAATTTATTTAAATGTAATTGTATTCAATTAACTTAAAATCTTCTTTAAATTTTGTAAATTCAAAAAACATTATATGCGAGTAAGATATACAGTAGAGCACCCATGAAATATATGGAATTTGCAAAAGTGTTATTTTTTCACCTCCCCATGCATTTTCCAGTAGATTGGGTGTAAGAAGTAATATCCCTGCAAAAATTTGTACTCTCGGATTAAAAAAGGCCAGTCACCCGCAGCTTTTAGCCCTACAAATGGACTAAAATTAATTCAAAGCTTCTTTGCGCTATAACTCTTAGAGTAAAGGTTTTAGAGAAAAATACTACATGGGCGTAACTACCCAGTGTAGAAAATCATTACCAGATATGTGGTTATGTAACTACATACTTGGTAATGGTAACTAGTTACTTTTGTTATTACATTTCTTATTACCTTTATATGGCGATGTCGCGAAAAATAATGAGTTATGGTTACACACCAGCATACAAAATATCAAAAAATATATCGTTACCTATGTGCTTACTAGTACAGACAAAAATAATGAGTCTAAAAATAGCTTTTCAAAAAAATAAATTATATAAAAAAAAATATTTTTTATTGTATTTTTTTTTTAAATAAAATTTGCTGGTGCGGGAATCGAACCTGGGTCTACAGATTGCCAGTCAATAGCTCTACCATCTGAGCTATATCGACATGTATTATTTAATAGATAAAAACATAATTGACCTGCTGCGCACAAGTAAGCTTACTCGCCAACATACAAAAAATCAAAAAATATGTGGTTAAATATATCCTTACCAGTGTTCAAAAAATATTGAGTCTAAAAATAGATTTCAAAAAATTAAAAAAAAATCTAGAAAATCATTTTCTATTTGAAATAATGATAAAAATAAGTCATTATCAGTAACTCATTATTATATGTTTTAAAATAATGCAGAAGGTAAATGGGTGGCATTACTGGTAGTCCAAAAAATAATTATATGTCATTACCGTTTCTACACTGGGTAGAGGCAATGAAGTGGCTAGCATTTTTCTCATACACACTTTTGACGTATCAATGACGAGTCATGGTGATTTAAGTGGTTAAAGTCAAAATTTGTGTTTTACTATATAAATCACTTTGATTTTAACCACTTAAATCACCATGATGCGTCATTGATATGTCAAAAATGGGTATGAAAAAATGCTAGCCACATTATTGCCTCTAGTTCAGAGCTTTGAAGAATTAATTCTTTTTTGATTGAATTCACTACCAATCGAATTCAATTTTCTTTGGAATTAAATGAATTCCATTTCTTAATTCACTGAATTCGTGCAACTGAACGCGTTCATCAAACAATAAATTCAAAGAATTAATTCCTATGCAATAGTTCTCTTTATTAAATCAAATGAATTAATTCACTGGTGAACGCGTTCAATTTTATAAATCGAACGGAAAAAAGTGAATTAATTCCTTACTGAATTAATTCACCACTGAATTCATTCAATTTCGTTTTCATTCAGTGAATTATAATAAAATTACATTCAGTGAATTAAAAAAAATAAAATTACATTCACTGAATTAAAAAAAATTAAATTACGTTCAGTGAATTAAAAAAGAAAAAAATACGTTCACTGAATTGAAAAAAAAATTGCGTTCACTTAATTGAAAAACAAAAATTACGTATGCTGAATTAAAAACCTGTTTTCTGCCGTTCAGTTTACTGGGAAGCATAAGTTTGAAAAATTAATAGTTATATTTTTTCCAAATTCATCTATATCTGTAAAGATTTTATTTTTAATAGTAAAAGGCTTTATTTTTTAATCATGTAGGTTGATAAACTGCATCGAGTTTCTCTAACACTTAATATATATGTAATTTGTTTATTTTCACTAGCAAACGCTGTAAAATTGCTTAGTTGCAAATTGTATTTGTAAATAAATGTTTTCTTCTACTGAACGGCAGAAAACAGGCTTTGAGTTCAATGAACGGTTTTTTTTTTAATTCACTGAACGTAATTTTATTTTTTTTAATTCACTGAATGTAATTTTATTTTTTTTTAATTCATTGAATGAAAATGAAATTAAATGAATTCAGAGGTCGCAAAAAAGTGAATTAATTCCTTACTGAATTTCACAAGTCAATTAATTCATTTGATTTAATGAAAAGAACAATAGCAATTGAATTAATTTGTAACAAAATAAATCGAACGAAAACAAATATGAACTAATTCCATTCAATATATGGTGCTTTGTGAATTAATTCATCGAATTTTTAATTCAGAATTGCAAAATTGAATTAAGGAATTAATTCTTCAAATCTCTGCTCTAGTTATGCCCATGTAGTATTTTTCTCTAGAACCTTTACTTTAAGAGTTATATCGCAAAGAAGCTTTGAATTAATGTTAGTCCATTTTTAGTTCTAAAAGCCGTGGGTGGCTGGCCTATTTTCCTATTTCTAATCCGAGAGGATCAATTTTCGCTGGGATATTTTTTTTACGCCCAATCTACCGGAAAGTGCGTAGGGAGATAAAAAAATAACATTTTTGTACATATGGGTGCTCTATGAGCGCCAATCTGAATAAGTACGAAATTAATCCTTAAACACATTTTAAGTTTTGACTTATTTCCGGCATTGAACTTAAATTTGCAACTTTGATGGCTTCAGAGACTTATAGTAGAATTTCATGACAAATATTTTTGCGGAATATTTTAAGCCTCAAACTCTTCAACTTACAGGTCTTTCTAAACTTTTTTGAAAAGGCGCAAAAAGTTTGGTTTGCTTAAGTTGTATTTGATTTCCTCCACATGTGAATACTTTTCCCAGTGAATATATCATTTAGAATATGTTTGTATCGTATTGCGATTTAGATAACCTTTATTATGTGAATTTTGACCACTAAATTATGTAAATTTCGACCTTGCCCCAGGAAACTGTCCTTTTTCAATATGTTAACATAGTCGAAGTTAACTCTTTTAATTGTTCATTTCGGGTCCATTATTTTCCCTTTCTTTGTCTTGCAAACATAAGTCCAGCTTGGCTGAAACAAATCAAATGTGAAAATAGTATACTGAATCAACTAGATAGATATCTTGCTAAGGAGAGATTTTACAAAAAAATGTACACAACTTTTGAACTTAACTCAAAGTTATCATATCAAACTCCTACATCAGAAATATCAATTTTTTTTAAGTTTCCAATCTATAGTCACTCACTGTATATTTTGCAAATAATGGTAATACGGAAGTTATTACAATTATAGGTTCAAAACTATGCAATGAAAAATATTAAAAAAATTTTGACTTTTGACAATAGAACAACGGGGAGTAATGAAAAGAACATTGGCTAACAAAAAAAAAAAAAAAGTAAATAAATAAAACTGAATAACACCTAGAACAACAAGATTAACAGTTTTCAGCAATTTTTTTTTCTAATGGTAATAACCACAATAACAACGAAATTCAACAAGTCATTGTCCATTATTCATAAATACCTATCACCACCACCAACCTATAGACCAAACAACCAACAACAACAACTACTGATATACATAATCGTACATCATCCTTTATTGAACTAACTATGTAGTGCACACTCCCGTATACCCTGGATCTACTTACATGAATTCCAACATATAATCTTTAGCTACAACTACTGCATTCGTCCAACATTCGACCAACACTTAACCTATCGATGATGTATCTTAAACTACATTGAAAACAATAACTATAAAGAAATGAAGTGAAAAAACAGTAACAGTACCTTTTTGGTGTTGTGTGGCATAAACAATAAAAGTTAAGTAACATCTTTTGAACTACACACAAAGAGACTTTGGTAGGCAGATAGGTAACCTAGTAGGTACGTATTAGCCGTAATCGTAACTACAAGTAGTAGCAGTAAGTAGTACTATTGCGAGAGAGTACATTATATAACTTTTATCGCCATTACAAAGACCACATAAAAATATTTTATGATATTTACCATATATGAATGTAACGAAACGATAAAGCGATTGAAAATATAAAAATTGATATTTGCAATAATTGATAACCCAGCAAATATTTGGAAAAGTAATTGATGTTATAAGGGTAAAGCCAAAATAAACTCAATTGCAATTTTAAAATTTTATATTGAATGTAAATATTACCAAGATGTTGTATAGACCCTACGGGGAAAGGGACCGGTCCTAGATGACACGCAGGATAGGTCCCAAGGGGGCAGAGACAGGTCGTTGATCGGTCTTTTTCTTTGAAAGAGACATATCACTTTAACATGGCGTTGTCATTGGAAATGACGTATGGCCACAGATTAGACACCTTTCGACATGTCGCAGGTCTAGCCCCAAAGGACATGTCGCCTAACTGACTTAAAGAGACATGTCACCGAACTAACCAAAAAGGATCCGTCAAAGAATGAGTCACACTTAGTATATTTTGTGACATGTCACCCAACTAACCTAAAAGGAACTGATACAGAACCAGTCCCATTACAAAACTGACAAAAACAGTGACAAAACTGAGGTGAATAGAAATTGTTATGGTTTTGGTATTATAAGTAAAATTGTCACAGCAAAACCTTGACAAAATTGTTATGTAATAAAAGCACAAATATTTTCATTTGTCAACAAATAAAATATAAAAATTTGTTTTTTTTTTGAAGAATTTTGGTATGTTTTTTAACAGAAATAAAATATGAAATACATATTCCTTTTTTAAGATGTTCTTTTAAGATATAAGATATAGATATATATGCCTCGAACCTTTTACCGATTCTAAAATTCCTGTAAAATCCTCAAAAAGATTGGAGCTGAAGTTGTTAGCAATAAGCTCAAGGTTCTTGATGCTAAAATTTAAAGAAAACTCCAAGTGCTTAGAACCAGTGGGTTTCTTTCTATCCACATTATCTCGCTTAACATTCGCTCAATTTATTTGGTGGCATTTTTTATAAATAGGTTTTCTTATGCATTTTTCTCTTTGCCCGAGTTTAGCCCGAGTTCGCTGATTATCGACAGAACCGTGAGTAGCATAGTCAATCTATAAAGTATATAATCTTTGTTAGAACTAGAATTAAAATTATCAAAAAATCGTAATTTTTCACAAATTCATTCCTTTATTCATTTTATTTAACGAAATTCTTCATTGAACTTACGAAAAAAATGAAATTGTTCATCATGAAGGATAATTCTATCAGTGTACTGGGAAACCGACCAATTATGGGCGCTGTGGTGTAATGGTTAGCGCGTTGGACTGTTACACGTGAGGTTGTGGGTCTGATCCCCAACCAAGGCAACATCAATTTATGAAAAATATAAATATGTCTGCATTTTTCTATCCCTCATACATATCGCAGCGTCCTCCTTCGGTGTTCCCATAGCACTTAACCACACCGAAGTAAAATAATATAATAGGGCTATGAACTAAAAAGCTTCAACAAAGTTCACCAAATCACCATCAGATGGAGCGCAACAACTGTTCTAAAATTCAACATCTCGCGCAATTACAGTGTTGCCATATTTGAAGCCCTTCATCTTTCACCATCTTTCACTTCTTCTCTATCCCCTTTCCAAAGGAAGCAACACGTTAATTAATAGGAAGAATTTCCTGAGTGTTGCTTCTCTTTAAAAAAAAAATAAAGTCTTACTTGTGGGTTTTTTATAACACACTTATCCAGTTAAGTGATATGTCCTCATTGCACCAGTCTTGGGGCCAGTCCTTTAAGTATAATTGACAGCGCTTAACCCATAGAAATAATAAATTATACCAGTCCTGCGACAAGACCATCTTTAACCAATCACGGGATAGGTACTTTGAGGACAATTCAGTGGTATGTCATCATTTCACCAGTCATGAGACCAGTCCTTTAACACTGCTTAACCCACAGCAATACCAGTCCTGCCGCAAGTCCTTAGTGGTATGTCCTCTTTTTACCAGTCACGGGATAGGTACTTTAAGGATGATTAAGTGGTATGCCACCGTTTCACCAGTCATGGGACTAGTCCTTTAAGTATAATTGTCACTGCTTAACCCACAGCAATGGTGAATTATACCAATCCTGTGACAAGTCTTGATTTAACCACTCACAGGATAGGTACTTTCAGGGCAATTGACCCCTCATTCCCCGTAGGGGATATTAACTTGGTATTCAATTGCTCAAAAATTGTTAGAATAATTTAAAATATCAAAATTTCAAGTAATGATTAATTCGAATAACTCGAATAATTTAATATGATTAATCGATTAATTGATATTGGTAAAAAATTACAAAATGGTATGTTTAAAAAAATATATATTTTTATTGTTCGAATTATTCGTTATTTGAAATTTGGAGTTTTTAAATGTACCAAAATCCCAAAACTTATTTAAAAAATTGTGAAAATTAATTTGTTGTATCCAGATTTAATTTATGCCTAAGAAAATCATTAGGGGACGACTTTATATAAATGTTTGTTATATTAAACTACAAACTCAATAAGAATTTCTTGCTTTCGTCCAGAAGCGTTATTAAATGTCTTAAATATTAAAGAAAAAAGAACAAAACACTTTCACAATTTGCTTTGTCATCTTCCAAAATACTAATCCCTTATTTTGACAAATCTAGCAGTGTAGTGACATCTATTAACGTATAACCAATTTTTTAAATTATTTTTTTGAGATTTCATAAATGTTTATGTTAAACGAAAGCTTTAATAAAGAATGCTTGTTTAGTGAGCATATGATTCGACCAGGCTCTATGCATATTGCTCGCGTTCTTTAACTGGGTCTGTTCGTGCACTAAAGAAATATGTAAATAACATTTTTTGTAATGTTAACACGTTTTAATTTAATTTTAATTTAATAGTAAATATTTCAACATTGTTTTATAGTCTAATTTTGTTGTGAAATGATTTTAGTTAATTAATTTTATAAAATAATTAAGTATTTATTATTTATTTAACAGGAATAATAAGATTCCCAACTACTGTTAAATTTCTTCACATCTCCGCCAGACCCAGGCTGGCCAGACTTGGGGTTTTGTCCACAAATTTGGGGATATTTTGTTGGTCTTGGTTACAAAAATTTTCATTTGGAGACAGAGGATGTTTGGAGGATTTAAAAATGTTTTGGGGATATTCAAAAAATGTTTTGGGGATATGAGGTTATTCACAGTTCATGCTATTTTAAATAGTAAATTAGCAATTATCGTAAATTTGACAACTTTCAATGGGTAAAACTTCAAAAATCATGCTATTTTACAACGATAGCACGTTAGCACTTAAACTGTGAATTCCTTCTATATTAATTTTGAATAATTTTCAGAAAACATTAGTCAAGTTTTTTCACGTAATTTCCACTAAAAATACAAATTTAGCCTTTTATGCATTTTCCGTAACAATTCAATGCTTTCTAACACGAATAAATTTTCTATGCTTGAGATTTTAATAGAATTAATATCCAAAAACATAAAATATTGAAAAATATATATTTTTTTTGAATAAGCTGGCATTAAAATTTATTCGTTTTATAAATTACTATTGATTGTCACTTTAAATCAATGATTTAAATTGAGTAAAGTTAGAATGAGATTTATTCAAATTTAAATTGAACCAATTTTGATTCGATTAAATTTTTCGTTTTATGGTATGACTCGTGAACTATAAATCAAGGCAAACATTTTTAGTTAAATTGATTTGTTAAAATTGAATCAATTAGCTTCCCAGTGTATATCATTATTTTTTGGACTACGAGTAATGACACCTACTTACCTTCTGCATTATTTTGAAACATATAATAATGAGTTACTGATAAGGACTTATTTTTATCATTATTTCAAATAGAAAATAATTTTCTAGATTTTTTTGTTAAATTTTTTGAAATCTATTTTTAGACTCAATATTTTTTAAACACAGGTTAGGATATATGTAACCACATATTTTTTGATTTTTTGTATGTTGGCGAGTAAGCTTACTTGTGTGCAGCAGGTCAATTATGTTTTTATCTACCCAGTCCCAGTTTAGAAAATCATTACCAGATATGTGGTTATGTAACTACATACTTGGTAATGGTAACTAGTTACTTTTGTTATTACATTTCTTACTACCTTTCTATGGCGATGTCGCGAAAAATAATGAGTTATGGTTACAGACCAGCATACGAAAAATCAAAAAATATATCGTTACCTATGTGCTTACCAGTACTGACAAAAATAATGAGCCTAAAAATAGATTTTCAAAAAAATAAATTATATAAAAAAAAATATTTTTTATTGTATTGTTATTTTTAAATAAAATTTGCTGATGCAGGTATCGAACATGGGTCTATATATTGCCAGTCAATAGCTCTACCATCTGAGCTATATCGACATTTATTTACTATTTATTTCGTCAGCATTACATCTTCCTGATATATAAACCAACCCCAGGTTATAAAATGAATTATTTCCGTTTATACATATGTTCAATTATCTCTTTTGTGATATTCTTGTCCATTCATCTAAGATTATAGTAAATCTCCTATTGTTAGAAATATTGCTCGATATTTCTTTTATCATGATATCTTTTACATGATTGTAGTAATTTAATATAATGTTCTTTACATCGGTTTCATTTTTTTGCAATGCCAGGTTTTTATTATTCAGTAACTCATTATAATATGTTTTAAAATAGTGCAGAAGGTAAGTGGGTAAGCTGGTAGTCCAAAAAATAATGATATGTCATTACCGTTTCTACACTGGGTATTAAATATTACATGTCGATATAGCTCAGATGGTAGAGCTATTGACTGGCAATCTGTAGACCCAGGTTCGATTCCCTCACCAGCAAATTTTATTAAAAAACAAATACAATAAAAATATTTTTTTTTTATATAATTTATTTTTTTGAAAATCTATTTTTAGACTCATTATTTTTGTCAGTACTGGTAAGCACATAGGTAACGATATATTTTTTGATTTTTCGTATGCTGGTGTGTAACCATAACTCATTATTTTTCACGACATCGCCATATAAAGGTAATAAGAAATGTAAAAACAAAAGTAACTAGTTACCATTACCAAGTATGTAGTTACATAACCACATATCTGGTAATGATTTTCTACACTGGGTTGATTCTAAAACCAACTGATTCTTTGAATAAGATATGGACTAATTGAAGTAGGAAATAATTCAATCAATAAAATTAGTTTTACCAATCGATTTGTTAAAAATTGATTCAGATTTAAGATTCAAATTAAAGGATTATATTTTTAAAGGCCTGATTGTGGAGACATACTTGAAAAATTCGAATTTACGAATTCTTTAAAAAATTAGTATAAAATCCTAAAATTTGAGGAAATTAAATAAACCCGAGTACCTTTTATAACAGTTTTTCTAGTTGGAGATTTTTTGGGGATATTTTAAGATTTGTTTGGGGATAACGAAAAAAAGTATCTGGCAAGTGTGGTGTAAGTGCCTATGCATAATAATTTGAAAACCTTATAATACATTTATAAAAATACCCCTCAATTCATAAATGCTTTGTAAAGTTATAGCAGGTTTACAAAACGTCATTTTCATATAAAATTTGTTCAATAAACCTCCTATAATTTTACAAAGGGTTTAATTTTGTATGAAAAATTTGTTTTATAAGTGACTTATAAATTTTAAAAGTGATTATGCATATTACCCATAGTCTAAAAGTCGTAAAATTTACATCTAGTTTTATACTACATTCACAATTCACCAAAACATGTAGTTTTTAAAAACTAGTAGGTTTTGAAAACCGCTCATATTTACTTGTCAAATTCCATAAAAATTTTGAACAAAAAAATATTATTAACGATAATGAGTTGCACGTGAAAATTGTGTCGAATTTGTTTTTTTTTCGCAAATTCAATGTACAAGACTATTATTTTTCTAGTGAAAAAGTGACATTTCAGGTTTATTGTGATTGTTTCTTTCTTATAAATGAAATTGTTTACTTTCACAATTTAAATAAATATTTGAGGCCTTTAAAAATTTAATGAAAAAGTGGTTGTTTTTTTCGTAAAATATTAATTTTTATTTACTTTTATGAGTCATTTCTGAATAATTTCTTCGACTTAAGTTCAATGCGGACTTTGCTTCTATTGTTTTCTTTTAAAGTGGGTTTTTGTTTTACTTAAAATTAATTTTGGTTACAAATTGGCGATTTTTGGGGATTTTAACCCGCAAAATGGGGATATAAGTTAAAACTTTTCTGACAATACTGGTGTAAAGTGAAGGGAAATTTTAATGTAAATTGTTTTTGTAACACAATTCATCGAAATTCGATAAAGGTATCAAAGATAAGCCATTAGTAGGTTAATTTAAGAATCTAGATCGTGGCTTATTTTTGAATGCTATTAGGAAAATCATGATATTCCAAAAAAACATTACTCAATTTAGAGTCAACATTAATTTATTCTAATTCATAAATAATAGTGTATCGGTGTTAATGTCAGCAGTGCACTGTATCACATAATGATTTTTGCTGCCTATAAATTATTTTCATCTTCACTTGATTATATTTAGCTTTAAAGAAGTCGTTGTTTTTCTTGTAGTTGTAAATTTGCAAGATTATCGCTGAATTTGTTTAGCACGTGCCTCTTTTGTATGTACAATTTTGCTATAAAAGTTGATGTAGGCTGACTGCCAGATGTCAGCATAAATTTCACACTTATCTAGACAACGTGCTGTGTATGAATGAGTGAATGGAATGATTGTGACTTATGATGGATGTAATAAATGGTTTTATAAGGTTTAATTGTTGCACTAGCAGCTAAAAACCATCAAAAACATCAACTAAAAATAACAGCAAAACACTTGATAGACTAGCAAGAGATGAACTTCAGCGGCAAAAAATCCATGAAAACAAATTTACTGGTTTTAAATAAAATAAAAACATAAAAATAAAATCAGGAACATTAAAGTAATATCTTTGGAGAGATAAAATAAATTGATTAATACCGGGAAGTTCATAAAATGTTAAGTTTAACACAGAATTTGAATTAACTTTATAATGTAGTCTCATCGGAAAGACTCCCAACGCGGACCGGCAGATCTTAATGACTTTCGGATATGTTGTAGAGGAGGAAAACTTAAAGGACACGTATTTTTTAGCTGCCCAATCTCATACTTAAGGGTAAAAAAATAGGATAAAAAACTGCCCAATCTCATACTTAAGGGTTAATAAATAGGATAAAAAACTGCCCAATTTTTCGTTTTTTCGGTTTATTTTATATTTGTTCCAAAGTAAGTATAGGAAATTTTGGTGTCGTACTAAAGGTATACCGGTGTATAAAACATGAAAATGTTAGGTGGTTTTCTATTGGGACGCGCACAGTGTTGAGGGCCAAATTCACATATACTAATCCTTATACAATTTAAGTGAGGCCGTGTTTTGGCTTTTTTCGATATTCGGTCTACTTCGGGTTTTAAAGATTTGGGAACCCCTGACTACTTAATATATGCAATATGGGTATCAAACCTTTTCTTTTTGAGAGTACATTCCTGTTATTTCAAAATAATTTCAAATTTCATAAATTTCAGACATGTCCCCATACAAAAAGTCTGAAAGATGCAGATTTCCCAAATAACTTTTTTTTTGTTGTTATACAACATGCCATGTCTTTCTACATCAGCTAATGCAGATTTTAATGCATTAATTCAATCCAAAATTTCCTATAGTTACTTTGAAATAAATATGAAATAAACCCAAAAAACGAAAAATTGGGACAATTTTTACCCCATTTTTTTATTGTCACAACCGAAAAATGCGCGAATTCTAAATTTTATAGAATATGTCTTTCAAGTTTCCGTCGAAATTGTTTTAAAAGCTTTTTCTACACATAACTGAATTTATTTGTGAAATATTCATTAATTAACAGCACAACCTTTTGTTACAATTCTTTGTATTTATATTTTCTAATCTTTGGCACTTGTTGTTTTTTTATTCTAACTATAACTACGAAAAAAAAAAAATACTCATGTTCCGTTGTTCAAAGGTACATACATATTATATTACAACACACAAAAATGTTCTTATATTTTACAGAATTTGAAAATTGGAGCAAACTCTTTTATTACAAAAACTCAGCATTTCTGTACAAGTGTAGATTATATATATGTTAAAATTGTTCTTTGTTGGTCGAAACCTTTTTCTTTTTACCCTATATCGGGTATGTACACAAAAGAAAAGTAGGCACTAATAATGGAATTTGTAAATACAAGCACCCCTTTATTGAATAGAAAATCGATTTACAACGATCTTATTTTTCAAATTGTTAGTTTTTATACAAAAAATAAAAACTCAAAGTTACAAAAAATAAAAAAAAACATATTTTTGTATACAAATTCCATTGTTGGTTCTTAATTAATAAGTTGGTTGTTTGTATTTACAAAACCGATATGAGGAAGATGTTTAATAATGCAAACAGAATTTTGTTAATTATTTATGTGCATTGTTAAAACAGTAAAACGAGTTAGAATGCAGTTATTTTTGACTGTTAAAAACAACGACTGCAGTAAAAATAACTGACACTATCGTAAAAATAACTGAGAAATATATTACTACATTAACTTTTAAATACTTAAAAAAATTGGTAGAAACTACAATTTTTATAATTAATTTTTTCGGTATTATAAAAGCATTTATATATAGTTTTAAATATAAACATATGTATAAAGCCAAATTTTTTTGCTTCGATTACAAAAACTGTCACAAGAGTCAGTTGTAATGAGAGCACCTGTCCCGTGATCGATGAATGCAAGACCGGTTTGAAAGAAATAACCTCGTGACCGGTGAAAACAGGGCCGGTCTAAGAGGGCCTGTTAAATAACTAGTGCAAATAGGACCGGTCTGAAAGTACCTATCCTATGCCTGTCTCATGACTGGTGAAAACAGAACTGGTCTAAAAGTACCTGTCCTGTGGCTGATAAAAACATACTTGAAAATTTTTCATTGGTATTACTTGAGCTCAATGCCAATGTCAAAAAAATTTCATTACCATTCAACGCTCCTAGACGAGAACAAAATATTCTCATTGAGTTTGTATTTTAACTTAACAATTATTTCTAGAAATTCTAGAAACTTCGCACAATGCTTCGTCCCATGGACAAAAATCCAAAAAAAAAGTTTGTCTCAAATTGTGATTAAAGAAGGATTTTTTTAAAGATTAGAAAGTAACTCAAACAAATGTGAAAAAAAAATATTTGGTGTGATTGCTTTTGCCGCCAAGAGGGCGCTAAACTCAGAGAATTTTATGCAAAAATGGCTTAATAGAAAAATGGGTTTTAATTGTTTCACTAAAATAATTCTCAAAAATACATTTTTTTAAAAACTTGTTCGAGGATTTGTTTTTTAATTTCTTCAATATATTTGTAGTTAAATTAAAATATGGATTTTAGTATACGTTTACCAAACAATTATTTTTTATTGCTCCGAAAAACATGTTTTTTTGTTGGAAATCCAAAAATTACTTAAGTTCGATGGAGTATAAAAAAATCATATAAAATTGTATATTTTTTTTTCCTTTTTTTTTGTAAGTTTATACTGTTATATAATAGATTATTAAAAAATTAATTAATATTTTCTATCACAAATTAAAAAAAAAATGGATTTTTTGAAATGCCTAAATTCATGATTTTTACACAAATTTCACGCATTTAAGAGCCCAGTGTAGAAAATCATTACCAGATATGTTGTTATGTAACTACATACTTGGTAGTGGTAACTAGTTACTTTTGTTATTACATTTCTTATTACCTTTATATGGCGATGTCGCGAAAAATAATGAGTTGTCGTTACACACCAGCAAATCAAAAAATATATCGTTACCTATGTGCTTACCAGTATTGACAAAAATAATGAGTCTAAAAATAGATTATCAAAAAAATAAATTATATAAAAAAAATATTTTTTATTGTATTTTTTTTTAAATAAAATTTTCTGGTGCGGGAATCGAACCTGGGTCTACAGATTGCCAGTCAACAGCTCTACCATCTGAGCTATATCGACATGTAATATTTAATAGATAAAAACATAATTGACCTGCTGCACACAAGCAAGCTTACTCTCCAACATACAAAAAATCAAAAAATATGTGGTTACATATGTATATCCTTACCAGTGTTTAAAAAATATTGAGTCTAAAAATAGATTTCAAAAAATTTTCAAAAAAATCTAGAAAATTATTTTATATTTGAAATAATGATAAAAGTAAGTCATTATCAGTAATTCATTATTATATGTTTTAAAATAATGCAGAAGGTAAGTGGGTGTCATTACTGGTAGTCCAAAAAATAATGATATGTCATTACCGTTTCTGCACTGGGAGTGTTTAGTATTCAAACCATGTGAACCTTCCATTTTAGGTATAGGATGTGTTGAGCGGACTTTTGTAAAACACTACCAGAAACATTTTTGTGGAACATTCTAACCCTCTAACTCTTCAATGAAAGGAAATTTGTTAGGCCCTTTTTAAAAAGGGACAAAAAAGGCCCGTACGTTGAAGAGTTAAAGGGTTAAAATGTTCCACAAAAATATTTCTCGTGGTGTTCTACATAAGTTCGCTGAACACATCCTATACCTAAATTGGAAGATTTCCATGGTTTCTCCCTAAACATTTGACCGCCAATTCTGAATAAGTACGTAATTAACCCATAAACACATTTTAAGTTTTTAATTATTACTGGCCTTTAAGTTAAATTTTCAATGCTGATGTCTTCAGATACTTATAGTGGAATTTCATGGCAAATATTTTTCCGGAACATTTTAACCCTCTAACTCTTCAACTTACGGGTCGTTTTTGTCCCTTTTTAAAAAGGGGCCAAAACGTCCCTTTAATTGAAGAGATAGAAGGTTAAAATGTTCCACAAAAATATTCCTCGTAGTGTTTATCATAAGTTCGCTGAGCATGTCTTATACCTAAAATGAAGGATTCACATGTTTTCCTATATCCCTTTTTGTTTTAGAAAAATCATTTAAAAAGCATTTTTTATGAGAGGCATTATTATTTCTTATTAATAATTCGATTTCATTCAAATTTGGCACAAATATGGCTTGACCTTAAATTAATTCACGTGCTAAATTTCATGGCAATCGGATAATTTTTATAAAGGTTTTATAAAGATTTTAAGATAAAGGATATATGGCAGGACTAAGAGTCCTTGCTTCGATTTTGATAAAAATTGACACAAACGTTTTGCCGTTTTATGTGTATCTCAATATATACGTTTTGTAATTTTACGTCCATTTATGAAGCTAATATAATATTTTTAAATTTCAGGATCTATGGGAGGTGGGCGTGTCCTTGGCCCGATATTTCCAAAAATTAAAATTTTTCTTAACTAAGGAGTTCTATGTCAGTGTACCAAATTTCAAAACTCTGTCTCCACTCCTTCTATTTTTGTCCAATCGTTATATGGGATCAAAGCACTGTGCGTCGTCTCCTGACGATTTCCTTAGGCAAGAATGAAATCCGGATAGGGACATGCCTCCAACAGATTATTTTTCACAATTTGTAAAATACGTTTGGGATTTTAGCACATTTAATTGCTTTAAAGAGTTTTGAAGAATTAATTCCCTAATTCCCTTTTTTTGAACTGAATTTGAATTTTGGGAATGAATTCCCTGACCAAACTTAAGGAATTGAATGGATTCCTTCTTTTCATTCGATTTATCTTAAAGAAATTCACTCATTTTTTTCTAACTCCTTCATAAAATTTTATGCATTCCTTCACCAAGGATTTTATTCAATTCTAGTTAATTCAAATTTTGGTCAAGGAATTCATTACCTAAGAAAAATATATATATTGATCTACCATAAACATTTTTAAATAATTTTAGCAAAAAATTTAAAAAAAATTTCAAATTTAAAAACCGTTGAAAGTATTGAGTAGTATCGAGTATCCAAATGATATTATTGAGTAGTATCGGGTATTGAAAAGTAACCGAATTTACCAGCACTATAACAGAGATAGAGCAAAATTGACGAACATTTCGACTACTCGTAACCATTAAAACGTTATCTCTCGGAAATTTTTAATAAAAATTTTCCATTTAATAAAATGGCCCATATATCGAAAACTAAGCGAGATAGAGCAAAACGGCCAAAATGAAAACATAATATTCGGTGGTAGAAATCATAAAAATTCTTCGCTATTGAGAGGTCTAAAATTCTTCAAAACTACAAAAAGTGTGTTTTTAAGAGATAATTCCCTACTTTTAGGTAATTTTTAACTCCATAATTTTCATATAAAGAGCCGCTGCTCAAAAATTATAGTTTAATGACTGTTGGAATGAATGTTGTTGGTAGGTTTTACTGCGTTTAATAAATTTTTAAAGTAAATCGGGAGATTCATCTTAAAAATTGTTCAGCCATTTTTTAGCGTTATTTTAGCTATTTTTTAGCCATTTTTCCCCAGAAATTTAGCCATTTTTGGTAACCCCATATGTTGTCAAATCGACATTATTACCTTGTATACCCAATATTTATATAAAATTATATTTAACAGAAACGGTTTAAAAATATCAATAGGGTTGCGACTGAAAAATTCCATTATTTGGGCTTAAGAATCCCTGAATTCGGGAGTATTTGTTATTGAATAATCCCGGTATTTCGGGACTCGGAATTGGCATCCCTAGCTGTTACAAACAAAACGATAAACCATAGTTGAAAATCCTTATAGAAACTACCATTGCCCATGTTGCTTAAGTTTTAAACTTACAACATTATGCTTAAATTACATTGCCACTTTAGATGTTGCTGCTGTTTTTGTTGATTTTTTATAAATCAAAAGCATTCCTTAAGGCTGTTTCAACGTTAATCTTCATTAAAATTAATTTAATTTTGAATGGCTTCTCATGCAAAAACCAAGCGAGCATGTGCATTTATGTAGCAAAACTGAAGCTTTAGCACCAACATCAAACTATGCCAGTTGCTGTGGTCTCTACTATTCATATTGCTAGCTAAACTACAACAAGTAGTACATACATAGTAGTTTGATTCTAATAGTTTTGAGTTGCCTATTTATTACCACATTAACTTCCCACTCATATGAATGTTTTGTTCAATTCCGGAACGCATTCAATGGCTTGTTAGCAACAAACATTTGAATAAAGCCGATACTATTTTACATTGCAAGCACATTATATGTTACCTACATACATAAGACGAGAGAAAGAGAGTATATAACACAGTGTTGCCACCAGTAAGACAAAAAATTACACAGCCGTAGGTCAAAAATTATCCAAACCCGTATGAAATTACACAAAAAATTATAATGTTTTATATTATTTCAAAATAAACTCTCCTGAGCACAGTGGGGAAGAATAAAAATATTTTGGACTCATATGAAATTTCACGCTGTAAATCTGGACTTCAAAGTTTTGCCATTTTTCTATTCATAAACCGATTTTTAAAGACAGCATTTTTGTCATCTGCAAAGTGCAAAAGTTATTTGCATTTTAGAACTGAACCTGATGCGAATTTTTGCTTTCTACAAAAGCATATCCAGGCTAATTTTTCTGAAAAATATTATAACAAATTATCCTATTAACTAAAGGGATTTTCAATGCAATATCTTTTTTCAGGTTTACATTTGCGTGCTTAAATTCAAATATTAAAAAATTTTAACCATTTTTATATAAATTTAACCAATTTTTCTCTGAGTTTGAAGCTGGGATTTAATAACAAAAAGCGTTCCTATTTGTAAAATTCCGTTTGTTTTCTTTAATTTTTACAATAAATTACTGATAGCAATGCATGGTATTTCTTTGCGGTATGTATATCAACAAATTTTACACAAAAAATTACTGGTTTTTTTCAAAAATTACATATGATTCTGTTGAAATCTGGAACATGTTGGATTTAGAGAATCTAAAATATTTTGATTCTGCTCCACCTTGCTGCGTTAACAAAATTTGTTCTGGTCAAAGCCAAGTATCATGTTAACTACAGAAAAAAATTTCAGAGATTAGAAATTAAGAATCATAACAAACTCAAATATAAAAAAAATACATAGCAATATTTTTGATTTCTTCTAAATTTAGTGTTGAAAAAATTTAGAAAATTAATTCACCAGAAACTGAAGATTTGTGGTAAATGTTTCACAGATTTGTGATAAATGTTTCGTCTAAATATCGACTAATTGTTATTAACTTTTAAAAATTTACGGAACTTTTAAAAATTGACGGAAATTTCTGTAAACAGTGAAATTACACAAAAATGTCGTTATTCAAAAATTATCCAACGAATGTGTAAACAGTACCGTTTTTGAATAATTATTCAAAAAGTGGCAACACTGATATAACACTTACTCAGATTGGCTTATCTGCTGCTGTTTTAAGCAACATCTGATTTTGAAGTTAACTTTTCACATTGGCGCCTTGCTATCTGTTGTCAAACTGGGCTGCCAAAGTCATCAGTATATTGAATGCTTAAAGTGGTATGGTCTAAATGTTGATTGCAATAGTTTTTCTATTGAATGCATCTTTTTCGTTTTGTTTTAGCTTAAAACTATTCACTATAATATAGTACATTGGTTTAGCATTGAATATGTAAAATTTAGAACGTGTGATTGCTATATAAAATTCGCTGCAAAAAAATAAAAAAAGCAATAATATTAAATTGAGGCTTTGAAGGTAGATCCCTAAATTGTCTCTAAGTAATAATAAAACAACGATATTACAAAAAAAAAAACTCTGGAAGGAATATTCAAGGTGGTATTAATAGTTAAATATGAAACAATCAACAATAAATTCCATTTGATTTTATTACCCATAATTTAGTGTTATGTAAGAATTTCTAGTCGTTGCTAATTCAGTTGTGGGATGTTCAGTATTGTTGAGCTTTATTAAATGCCATTCCATTTGATGTTCAACACGTTAGTGTTAGTATTCATTTAACATTTCTTTATATTAGATACAGTTGGTTTTTTTTTACAGATATTTCAATATGACAAATGTCGCGATCGAAAATAAAACTACGTTTTTTTAGGAATTTTTATTCGCCTTTGCGAATTATTGTACTTATGAGAATTTATTATTTTACTCCTGATCCAAAAAAAATAAATTTTTGGCTCAGTACACGAAAAAAAAATATTGTTGGGATATTTTTTGGTTTATGATTGCGACAATCATAATATGGTCCTAGAATTATGACATTATGATTTCAAAATGATTCCAATATTGGCATGTTATATTCCTACATATCATGCTATAATCCCTAGTGTATTCTCCTAGCATTTCCTGAAGCTGAGTTAAAAAGCTATGCAAGTGTTGTTGTATTCAAAATAGTTCATATATTTATTCAATGACTAATTAACAGATTTAAATAATTTAAATTAATTTTAGTTATTAGTTAAAAATAAATTATGGAAACATATAATATCAGTGTATATAAAAATATTGTTAAAAATAAAATTTCACAATGCATAAGAAATGATGAAACATTTTTCTAGTGATCACAATATTTTTCTGAAGATCATAATATTTTCCCAGTATTATGGTAATGTACAAAATTTTGTGATAACTTACGATCATATTGTTGTATAATCATTGGAAAAATGTCATGATCATTTTGTGCATTTTTTTCGTACAAATCTGTCACACTCCTTAATAAGACTCATGCACACACGAGAGAAAACTGCTAGAGATAAAGCAAAAGGCAACCCCATATAGCTTAAGTCATTCACAATAGTACTTTTGAGAGGTGTTTTTTGCTCTATATCCAGCAGTTTTGTCTCGGGTGTAAATGTTCCTTTACAGACTTTTGAACAATATTTGTTCTACATGAGTTGAAAAAATAAAAAAATTAATAATTTTTAACTTATTAAACTAAACACTTTAATGCACAATAATTATTAAAAGGCCGTTTGGAAAGCCATATAATTTTTTCAGCCAACCAGCGTTATTTAACATAAAAAATGGGTCATTTTGACACCATTTTTTATATTTTTTATAATTTCATATTAAAACATTTTATTAATTCAATATTTATTTGTAATATTTTTATATTTATATTATTCAATATTTTATTTAATTTGGCAAAGTATGTTTATACACTTTTAAAGTCCTGTACTATAATTGTAAGACTTAGGTGCCTATTCCTACGAAAAGTCTGTGACTCCTAGTTATGACTGTATTCCCCATGTATTTGTTGTTGCAAAGTCTTAATAAATTATATTTATTCAAATTTTTGTTTGAAAACTTCAAATAAATTAAGACCTGGTATTGATACAATCATAACATTAACAAATAAAATTTGAATTTTTTGAATTTTATTGTTGTTTTGTATGAAAAGTTATGACTCTCAGTCTTAAATATAGGCTTAAGACGGTCACAATGAGTCACAAGTAGGAATAGACACCTTAGTCTTGGTGTACAGAAAATCAAGAAATAAATAAATAAATCAAATCAAAAATAAATCAAATCATGCTCTCAAACAGGTTAATTTTGATTTTTTTTTCCAGAAAATGCTTAATCAAAACTTTTTATATCGATTTTCAAGTCTAATGGAACTTTTTTACATTTCAAAAATTTGGAGTCATTTAGACCCCATGTGCATATATGGGTTAATTTCAAATTTTTTATTAATATTTATAAAATTTGGTCTTAACAGAGTTATTTGGACAATTTTCACCAAATTCCGCAAGAAACAACACATTGTTTTGATATACTTTCAGGAAAAATCGAAAAATTTCACTTTTCACCTTGGCAAAGAAAGGTTTGACGTTGTCAGAGTTTTATAAAATTTTCGGAAAACAATCTCTTGTATCAGAATTAAAAGAAATCGCAAGTTATTTTGGTACAGCTAGCTAAAAACACAAAAAATAAAACTATTATCTAAATTATTGGCCAAAATCACAATTTTTCTCTAAAATTTTCAAATTTAAAATGCCGTCACTGTTAAGCTAAAAGAGGGATATGTGTAATTTTTAATAGAATTATTCTCTAAGGTGTATTTAATGAATGCCTATGCGTTGACCACTTTTTTTTATATTTTGTTGAACAAAATTTTAAAAAACTCAAAACTACACCTTTTGCAACTGTAATTCAGAAAATATCAATTGAAATTCAGAATTTCCATTTGAAATTCAGAAGATATCAATTGAAATTCAGAATTTCCATTTGAAATTTCGAAAAGATCAATTGAAATTCAGAATTTCCCTTTGAAATTCAGAAAATATGATTTGAAATTCAGAAAATATCATTAGAAATTCAGAAAATATCAATTGATATTCAGAAAACATCAATTGAAATTCAGAAAATATCAATTGAAGTTCAGAAAATATCAATTGAAATTCAGAAATCGTTATTTGAAATTCAGAAAATATCAATTGAAATTCAGAAAATATCATTTGAAATTCAGAAAATATCAATTGAAATACAGAAAAATGTAAACACATTTTTTAAAAGAATCTGTACAGGTAGATAATGTTATCCCCTATAAAAACATTATATATGAATTTTATCAAAATAAGTAAAATTCTTTGTACTCAAGCGAGTGAAAAATATTTACAATTTGTGTGCCTCAATGATTTTATGTAGACTAATTTCTTTCTTGTAACGACCCTACGGGAAATTTTAACAAACTGTCACCGAACTGGCCCCTTTATATGAAATAGACTGGTCACTTTAACATGGCGTTGTCATAGGAGGTGGAAATTGACCCCTTGTGACATGTCACAAGACAAATCCTAGGACAGGTTACTGAACTCTCAATTTCAGGGACCTGTCCTGGGATTTGTCTTGTGACATGTCACAAAGGGTCAATTTCCACCTCCTATGACAACGCCATGTAAAAGTGACCAGTCTATTTCATATAAAGGGGCCAGTTCGGTGACAGTTTGTTAAAATTTCCCGTAGGGGAATTATGGCTCCATTAGACATTAAAAGGTAACGCTGATATTAAAGACTATTATTTGGCTTTAAATTTCAGCCTTACATTTTGGAGCCATAATTCTTAACAAGAAATTTTAAATAATCCGCACCCGCGTAAATAAAATGAATTTTACTCCCACTTATTAATCAAAAGTATTTTGATAAAATCAATATATAAATTATTGGCCGGATTCTTTAAAAAATTCTGTTTACATTTTCAATTGATATTTTCTGAATTTCAAATGATATTTTCTGAATTTCAAATGATATTTTCCGAATTTCAATTGATATTTTCTGAATTTCAAATGACGATTTCTGAATTTCAATTGATATTTTCTGAATTTCAATTGATATTTTCTGAATTTCAATTGATGTTTTCTGAATATCAATTGATATTTTCTGAATTTCAAATGATATTTTCTGAATTTCAAATTATATTTTCTGAATTTCAATTGACATTTTCTGAATTTTAATTGTTATTTTCTGAATTTCAAATGACGATTTCTGAATTTCAATTGATATTTTCTGAATTTCAATTGATATTTTCTGAATTTCAATTGATGTTTTCTGAATAATAATTGATATTTTCTGAATTTCAAATGATATTTTCTGAATTTCAAATGATATTTTCTGAATTTCAATTGATATTTTCTGAATTTCAAATGGAAAATCTGAATTTCAATTGATGTTTTCTGAATTTCAAATGGAAATTCTGATTTTCAATTGACGTTTTCTGAATTTCAAATCAAAATTCTGAATTTCAATTGATATTTTCTGAATTTCAATTGATGTTTTCTGAATTACAATTGCAAAAGATGTAGAGTTTTACAAATTATAAAAAAATCCCATCTTTGGCCATACCTTGGTCTATGTTACCATAACCCAAGAGAGACAAAAATTTATATCTGAATATTTGTGAATCTCATAAATGAAACTAGAGTATAACATTGTAAGTTTTTGAAAAAAAAATATTTTATATTTTACGATTTTCATAATTTATCTCATTTTAACCATATAATGGTCTGAGGAAATTGCAATTACTAAAACAATTTGCAACCGATTTTGGATTTTTACACATTACTAGAAAGGTAATTCAGTCTAGATTATGATTTTATTGACATTTTAAAAAAATGTAGTTATTTAAGAGCCAGTATTTAAAAAAAGCAAAATTAAAAATAAAAGTGATTTTTTTCGCCTTCAACGACGATTTAAAAAAACCACGACCCCATTTGGCCAAGAAAAAAGTTATTTTTCTTCAAGACAATGCACAGGTTCACAAGTATGTGTTCTCAATGTCAAAATTGTATGAACTGAGCTACGAACTGGTACCTCATTCACCATATTCTCCGGATTTAACCCCCCAGTAATTATTTTCTATTTCTAAACCTAAAGAAATGGCTCGGTAGAAAGAGATTTAGCTCCAATGATGAAATTATTGCTTACACAAATGCTTATTTTGAGGACTTCGAGAAATTGCATTTAAGTGACAGCCAAATTACAACAATTAGTACGTTAAGTGACAGCGTGGTGACAGCTAAGATTCAGAGATCTGCGCTGAATAACATCCAATTTTGATAACCGCCGCCAACAAAAATTTTTGTTTACACGAAATAAATCTAAAAATAATAAATTTTTTATAATTTTTTTTATTCTCTTTTTTTTCATTTAAGGTGATGTTTTGCATGTGTCGAATAAAAGTTGGCTAGCTGAGCAGCTTTGAGCCACCGCAGCCGATTAATCTGTTCGGCGCAGATCTCCGCTTAAAAACAAGTAAATAAACAACATAGAACAGCTGATATGTTGTTATAGAAAATACTCAGCAAAAATAAATGGAATGACTTCTAATTGAATCACTTCTTTCCTTAAATTACAAAGAATTACTCCCTTAGGAAGGGGTTTTAAACTACATCCAAAACTGCTATAAATATAGGGTTGTTGAACAGGGACGCTACAAAAGTAGAAAGACAGGGACAGCTAACGATGCCATATTTCTTGCCGTTCTTTTCACATTTCTCTTCAGTAAGGTTTGCCATTTCATGATGGAAAGATATACGAGCCAACAACGAGTCGAAATTATTAAAATTTACTACCGAAATTCGGAGTCAGTGGCCTCAACGTTAACAGCACTACGTCCAATTTATGGTCGTCATAATCGTCCTAGCAGATCAATAATTGAGCGTGGGGCTACGTCAAATCTATGGTCTATGCCAACAAGCCAGCGACGATTGATGAACTTCGTACGAATATCGAACGTGAAATTGCCGCAGTATCGGCCGATTTATGCTTGAAAACCGTCGAAAATTGGGTTCAGCGTCTGGACTTCTGCAAGCGTGCCCGTGGTGGCCATGCAAAAGAGATCGATTTCCATACATAATGGTATCGAACGTACTTTCACAGGAATAAAGAATTTCATTGATATCCAAAACCGTTTTTGTTTTATTTAAACTTTTTTACTTTTGTAGCGCTCTTATTGAAAAACCCTTTATATGCTAGTCAGAAGTTCCTTTTCATGGGAGATAAATTGTTAATATTTTGTATGGGGGTTGCATGGGAACGTGCTGGCACAGAAATCAGAGCGTTGCAGGTTCAAATCCTGGCATGTGGAAAAAAAATTGTTTGAACTTTTTTACACAATTATTAACTTTTTGTTGTTTTGACTGTAATTTTTTTTTTTTAATTTTGTCAACTCAATTAACTTTTGAAACGATTTATAAATTACCCAGGAAAATTTTCTGTTCCAAAGAATCGGTTGTACAATAGCTACTTTTCATTCACAACCCCTTCTTCTGTCGATTCTAACACCGATTCTTTTTGTTTGAAATTGTCCCAAAAGCAACCCCTTCTATGGCTCCAAAGTGGAACCGGTTGCTCTAGAATCAGTTCTGGAACTAGTTCTGGAACTGATTCTACGTCACCCACACCTTCCATATAGGATCCCAGGAACTGGTTCCGGAACCTGTTCCATGGAATCGGTTGCAGTGGAACCAGTTGTAGAATGGGTGTGGTTGGCTACCGATTGTAAAAAATTTTCCTGGGTATTTTATTTTATTTCCTATTCATTTATATCAAATTTTATGAAAAATAAAAATTAAAAAAAAATTTAATTTAAAAAAATTTTTTTTTTTTTTGTTAAAATACATAATAATAAAGGTAGATATTAAAATTTTGTTGTATGTAAAAAATTGTAATTTAAAAAATCAGAAAAAATAATAAATAAATAGCAATAAAAAATAAAAAAAAAATCTTTAAACATTTACTAATAAAAATTACTTAAACATTATCTTGCAGAAAAATCTATTTTTTGTCTACTAATATACTGCAGAATTTTTTGCAGATTTTAACAAGGTATTTTAATGTTCTTGTTCTTATCTTACTAGCATTTAGCAAAAAAAATCTGCTAATATAATAATATAGCTATTTTTTTCTATACGTGTATTAATATTTTTTTATAAAAAATAAGACTTAAAAAAATAACTTTAGCTGTATTTTCGACTTAACTATATCCGTTAACTTTCAAAAAAGCACAAAGTGCATAAAAACGTTTTTTAAACGAAAACTAACATATTACTTTTCGTATGCACGTTAACTTACAACGTGGATAATTATCAACGTTGAAAACTCAACGTTTATACATTTTCACACCTAGCGTAACTTCTTCGCGTTACTACCTAATAAGGTTTGCTGTCGCACGTTCGATTATACCGGAACTATCATAAATACTCACTATTTTAAAAAATTTGATACTCCAATCAGTTTATTGTAGATTTGCTATAAATACTTAACGTTGATGGGTATGAACGAAAATACAGCTTTTATATATTTTTCCAATATGTTTTATATATATTTTTGTTAATAAAAAATTAAAGAATGAAATGAAATGAACACTTCACTGAACAAGACTGCTAAAAGTAAACTATCATGTATAACAAGCGATAGCACAAGGGGTAGAGCGTCTGCATGAAATGACAACAAGTCTGGCTTCAAATTCCACACGCGGCATGATGATTTTTTTTTAATTAAAATAAAAAGAAATGAAAAAGAACTTCCTTATCATTTGTTCAAATGTACATCATTTGCTTTTAAAAAGAACAACTTCCTTGCTATGGCAAGCCAATGTTAAATTCATAGGTGAAAACCCGAAAAAGAACAACTTCCTATTCAACAGTTGCAGTGCTTTAACTACTTCTTTTTCTCACTTTTTTTGCTGGGTAGTAACTACAGAAAAGAGCCATCCGCCGCAGCATGTTACAGAAACGTTACACAGAGACTAAGGGAGCCTTTAGAAATAAATTTAGAGGTCTGCGCCAAATGACTTAAACCGGATGAGACGAGCCGCAGTCCAGTTTTGATAACCACCGCCGTCGAAAAATTCTGTGCGGGAAAAAATTAAAAATAATAATTCTTTATATATTTTTTAAATTTTCTCTTTTACCGTTAAGCCGATGGTTTGTATGTGTCGAATAAAAGTTGGCTAGTCGATCAGCTTTAAGCCGCCGCTGCAATTTTTCCTTCAGCCGCCGCAGACGATTAATCTGGTCAGCGCTTGGGTGGTCTTATTATTAACTATAATTTATTTCAAATTAAATATAAGTTTACTATTTATGTCGCCACAGTACTTCTGTAAATATCAATTAGTTGGCAATGAAATAAGTAAAATATAGTTTAATAATGTTGTAATACAAGTTCAAATAAAGTAGACCACTTACAAACAATAGAGTTCAGAAACATATAATTTTATTTAATAAAAATTCCAACTTAAATAAATTGCATAACAAACAATTTTCATCTGACAAAAATTTTATAACAAAGAAAATGAATTATGAAATAGTTAAATAAATAAAATTTTTATATAATAACAAAACTATCATGTTTTTTTATGTATATGTATTAGAAAATTTAATAAATTTTAATAGACACTGTATACATATATGAGAGATAAAAACAGATATCCTACTTCATATAGCAGCAGAAGTTAAAATTGTCGAGAAAGTTCATATACATTTTAATTAATAATAAAATTAAATTATACCTTTTTTTTCTTTAGTTTATGTGTGATGTGAATTAATTCGTTAAATGATTAAAATAACTAAAAACAACTCATACTCATTTGTGAAGCATAACATAAAACAACATCTAAAATAGCATTAAAAGAAACTTTAAAAGGTACAAAACACATTTAAAAAGTCAAAGACAGTTATACCCAAAAACGTTTATGAGAAAACTAAGACAATTTTGTCAAAACTGCACTTAAATTAATTCATTTTGTTTAAAGAAGACTAAAAAAACGAAATAAATAAAAATCAAGGTTGCTGTAAAGTTTGAGTTTATTATTATTGTTTTTTTTTTAATGCGTGCTCTTTTGACAACAAAGACAAAGGTAATATATTTGAATGACTTTCTTTGAAAATTGAATTTAATTCGTTTATCTAAATTTTACAGATTTAAAAACTGTAATAAATGTATTAAATTAACCACAAAGATCAAATGCAAATTCATATATTTGAGTAATATATTAGAAAGCAATTGTAAAGAAACAATTTAGGCCTAAGGTCATAAAATTTAAAAAAATTTTTATTGTAGGCTAAAATAAAATTAACTTTTAATGAGATTTAATTGCCATTAATTGAAATAGTTAAAAAATATAATAAAAGCTCATGTTCATATAAATATTTTATTTATTTAATCGAAAACCATGTTCGTTGCTTAAGTCTTTCGTTTACCATAATTATAAATTTTCTCTAATTGTAGCACATATTTCCTACTTCTTCATTTTATTTACATAATCTATAAGACAGATATATTGAATATTATTAACACTTTACAAATGACCTATAATGAACCTGCACAGTAGTGTTAATGCAAAATAAAAAAAAAATAAAAATATTACAATATGTATTACACATATGTTAGAACATCAACAGAAGCAGCCATAAAATATGAAATAATAAAACTGGAACACGTTAATGAAACACGTTATGAGGCTCAAAATTCACAGCACACTTAATACAAAACATGTTAAGTAGTTAGATGTTAATAAAAAAAAAAAGAAGAAAATTCTATAATATAATGTAACAGATTTTTTTATTTGCTGTTTGTACCACGACAACAAAACATGCATAAACATGATTTTATAGGAAATATGTAATAGTTGTGAAAATAGACAGAGAGGAGAAATCAAAAAAGAACATCAAATTCAATTGTTTTTGTTAAGAAGTAATTATATTATGAGAATAATATGTCTGTAAAAAACATAGATGGAACTAATGTCATTAGCATGTAGCGACTTGCATGCACTTAAAAACTGAAAATATGCAGCTTAAATCATCAAAATATGCTTTAAACTATGCACTTATATGGAAATATGCACTATTTACCAAGAACTATGCACTAAAAATCCAAAAATAAACACTTAAAAAAATTAACTTTAAATTTGTTGATTCCCAGCAAACAAAGATGATCATTAATGACTCAGAAATGAGCTCCACAAAACATAAACATTTTTCAACTCTTTCCTATGAAAGTGGTCCGTCCAAAAGAGCCCCCCGTGTACTCAGAAATGACTCAGAAAAAAGAACATATAAAATTGAAATTTTCCTCATAAATTTAAATAATTTTGGAATCTTCTTTGAGTCCGAAAAATGTACCCTCATTTTGAGACAGCTTTTTAGATTGTAAAGACATTTTTTTGGATTGTTTTCTGAGGGTTCATATTTTCTACCAAAAAATGAGTGTTTTCAAAAAACCAATAATCATTTCTATGATATATTTAAGAATCTTATTTATGAGCGCTCCGAGATTGCTGGCTGGGTTTCTAAAAATCATATTTATTACTGGAGTTTGCTTAAAAATAAATTCAATAAAAGGCTTGCGCACGAAATGATATACATTTTCACTTGTAAATTACTACTTTAGTAAACGAAAATATTTCTTTTTAATCACGCTAGCATAGAAAATGGAAAATTAAGTCCCAATATTAACGACACTTCATAAATTATTTTGCTTTAAAGTGGATAGTCAACAAAAGGAGCATGAAAAAATAATAGTAATTTTTAATGAAAATCAAAAAAGCCTAGAGAGAAAAATCCGCCAAATTGTCCAGAACTCCGGCCAGTGGAGAGATATTGGGCATTGGTAAAAAGAGAGATGAAGAGTACAAAGTAACGTGAAAAATTTTTATCGGAAATGGAGTTTGTCAGCCAAGAAGATCACTGAAATTACCGTTAAAGCCCTAATGGTGGTATCCCATATAAATTTAAAACTTTCATACAGTAAATTCAAATGAAATTGCTTTCAATTAAATGTTGAAAATTCAAAAAAACCGTGTGAATATTCCATTTAGGTATAGGGCGTGTTCACCACGAGGAACGTTTTTGTGCAACATTTTAACTCTCTAACTCTTCAATTAAAGTAACTTTTTAGCCCCTTTTTAAAAAAGGACAAAAAAAGACCCATAAATTAGAGATCTATAGGTTTAAAATGTTCCAAAGAAATGTTCGCCGTAGTGTTTTACATAAGTTCGCTGAACATATACCTAAAATGGAAGATTCACATGGTTTCCTACTAAAATCCAGCTTTGTTAGACATTTGAGTGTGAATTCTGAATAAGTACGAAATTACTCTTAAACACATTTTAAGCTTTGAAGTATTTCTGGCATTAAACTTAAATTTTCAACTTTGATTCTTCAGAGACTTATAGTAGAATTTCATGGCCAATATTTTTACTAGTGTTTCCAATTCAGTTAATCGATTAACCGATTCCTCGATTAATCGCCTCTATTTCGGTTAATAATTTAAAACTCACGAATAATCGGTTAAAATAGGTCGATTAACCGGTTACATTTTCAATATGTAATTTTTTGCCTTATTTTTTCACAAAACTTCATAAGTTTCTTAACTTTGGCTAAAAAATTGCAAGAATCTCTTAGAAAAAAAGAAATACTAACTAAAATACGATCAAACTGTTTTAAAATCGATTGAAAGAGAAGAGAAGCCTTTTTTTGAGCAACTCCAAGCAAGTCGACAATGAACCAGCGAAACACGTCGTATGTTTTAAGAGACTCTTTAAACGGATTTGTCTTACATTATCGCAATTAATTAAAAAAATTTTTTTTTGATTTTTTTTAAACAAAATAACAAAGTTTCTATTTGTTTTAACACTATGTGTCTGTCTGGCTGCAGCAGGCTTTAGGAAATAAATACAAATAAAATAGAAATGCGTATTAATTTTTAAAATTTTATTATTGCAAATATAGAATTTTGAAAGGCTGAAAAACTGCTCTCACTTTCAAAACTCTGCGATAAAGTTCGAAGAAATAAATCTGTTTGGGATTTGACATCTGTTACTGCATGCTTTTTATGTCTATTATTGTCTACACGCTTTTTATGAATTTTTATATTGATTCAATGAAATTTCGCTGGAATTCGTCCATTGAAACACGAAGGAGATTGGAAGATAAACGAAAATCTAAAAATAGAATGTTTGTATGTGTCTGCGTTGATCACTTCTGAGTAAAAACAATAACAGAAAGCTGAATAGGAAACAAAACAACCAATTAGTTACATTGCATTCAAGACCTTACTTGGGTGAGATGGTTAAGCTGTCGCACTTTAGTATAGTTACGTTTGTAATGTGGGGGCATGTGTTCGATTCCTATAGCCGACGGGTTGTTGAAAAAAATTATCATATAGAGGCAATTTGAAAATTAAAACATAAAAATAATTAATAAAATTTAATGGCAAATCATTGACGACGCCTGTCCATACAAAAAAAAGTCAGAAACTAGATCTGGTCTAATTTGAAAATTATAATGTGTTTATAATTTTTTGAGAAAAAGGTTTATTTTTCTTCTTAACCTCAAACCTATTAATTAAAATCGATCAAATTGCATATTAATTACAATATTAATTGCACGATAAAACAACACTGTACTAAACTTTTAATTAAATTAATGCAGTTTTATGAAAAATTTCGTATTATTTATTGAAAATTACATACACCCAATGAAAAAGCTTTTTCGTAAAATTTGTTTTGCATCAACTTTGTGAAGAAAACTTCATCAGTTTAGTGAAAACTAAATATTAGCTCAAAATTTGTTTATTGTTAATAGCCCTTAAAAACCGAAAAGACTGAGAATTTAACAATTATTTATAATACTCTCAGACTACTAATATTCACCAAAATTTTTTGCTGATTTTTGCAGAGTAAATTGGTATTTTCAAATAGAGCTTAACATTCTTTATATTGATGGCTCAATGTAAACGGCTCTTCTAGTTTTTGATATTAAAAAAAAGTCAGCTCTTTGCGTTTTTATTGATGAAAAGTTAAGAAAATACATTAATTTTGTATTAAACCATTAATCGCAAATTTTCTCGATTAACCGACCCGAATAACCGGTTAATTAATTTTAGTGATTTTTCGAATAATGCGTTAACAGGTTAACCGCCTATGTCGAATAATTGGAAAAACTAATTTTTACAGAATATTTTAACCCTCCAGCTCTTCAACTAAAGGGACTTTCTGGCCGCTTTAGTTGAAGTTGAATAGTTAGTGGGTTAAAATATTTCGTAAAAATATTTGTCATGAAATTCTATTATAAATCTCTAAAAACATCAAAGTTAAAAATTTAAGGAGAAAAAACAATAGGAGAGAAAACATTCTAATTGAAAAATAAATTGCTCAAGTATTAGTTAATTCTGGCTCTTCTGATTACAAAGCATATATTGTGTAGGCTGTGATTGAAAAAATTTCAATTAGCCACACTCAGCGCTATGCCGACCGTGGTGTATCTTGTCATAGCCTGTGCAGAGGGCTGCCGCTTCAATCCCCGGTCATGGCAATACAAAAAAAGTTTTTCATATAGAGACAAATTAACAATTAAAAATTACTATGATCAGTTGACACATAAACTAACCACTGACGAGTCTTTGGGTGAGACGAAACTGCGGCAGTCTGGTGATTGCCTTGTGTCTGTTAAAATTTTTCAATAAAAGTGTTTTCTTCTTCTTGTTCCTATAAATTAGCTCTAGAAAAATGTCTATAGTAATTAATTCTACACTACACTACACTTAAATAAAACAAAAAAAAAAAAAAAAAAAAAACAATATATTTTATTTTAAGCCAAAAAACAGGAATACATTTTGTTACCCCTTAAATGCATGGTGTAGCCATTTGGCAACATACCAGTTTTTTAATAAAAAAAACCCACTTGATGCACATAGTGTTCCTATAGTTTAGCGCAGATTTTTTAAGCAGTTAGAGAAAAAATCTTGGTTTTGCTCTGTATATTTGTAAAAAATCTAAAACACGCGTTTTTTTACAAAAAGTGTAATATTAAAAAATGTTTAATATTTAAACTGGTATTCTCGCAAAAAAATTCATTTTGGCGACAATAAATGTACTATAAATAATAGTTTATATATATTTTTTTTGTGTTGTTTTTTTGCATACACGTTAAAAAAATTACAATTTAGCTATTTGGCAAAAAACCACCTTTTTGTAAAATTATTTTTTTTTTAAATAAAAAATGGTTAAAATTGAAGAGATTATGCATTTAAGGGTTAAAGTAACAAATTTTTCTGTCCAGCCAATAGAGTGTACTCGCTAAAATTTACTATGTAATTGAGTGAAAGGTCGAGACGTTCCGTTAAAATTCTGCACAATATTCTATAATACATATTCGTCTTTCCGGGCGAATTTAGCCACTATTTTGATCTTTAAAAATAAAGGCAACGAGAATAAAATTAAAAAAAAACTTGAATCGTTCCTATTAAATTGGCCATCAGTGTATATACATTAGGGTGGGGCGATTTGAATCTGATTCTTGGGATTGTACTGAGCTAAAAAGTCCACTAGACCATATGTCTACGGTGAAAATCGAGCTCCCAGATTTTGACTTGCATTAAAATAAATAATAAATGCTAGATTAGCGCCATCTTACGGTGGCTTTTTGAAACAACTAATGAAATTATAAACAATATAACATTGCAACCTTTCCAGAAAGGTATTACTTATGAAAATCGGATAAAAAATGTGGCAACTAGAGGTAAAAGTATAAGTAAAATTATTTTCTGCTTAATGATGAAATGATGATAATGATGATGAAATGATGATAATGATGTTGATGACAACAAGAAGAAAATAATTTTACTTATATACTTTTACCTCTAGTTGCCACATTTTTCATCCGATTTTCATAAGTAATACCTTTCTGGAAAGGTTGTAATGTTATATTGTTTATAATTTCATTAGTTGTTTCAAAAAGCCACTGTAAGATGGCGCTAATCTAGCATTTATTATTTATTTTAATGCAAGTCAAAATCTGGGAGCTCGATTTTCACCGTAGACATATGTTCTAGTGGAACTTTTTTTTCCTCATGCCAAAAGCTATCGAAATATCGATGGCACAATATCAAAAAATTTTTGTCCATACAAATCGCCCCACTCTAATATACATATATGTGTATACGCTTTACATACATATGTATATATGTATTAGGCCGGGTCGATTTGTGGGGAGGCAAAAAATCGCCCATGGCCCACGGAAAATCGTATTCTAGGGATCAAAATAAGAAACTTTGCCGAAGGAACCATACCTCTAAAACGAATTCTACTACCCCCCAACTGTTGACTTTTGTCCCGTAGGGTCAAGTTTTGAAAAATCCCACTTTGACCCATTTAGAGTGCCCCAATCGAGTCCAAATGTATGACCGACCCCCACTAACTTTGGAGGCCGATCCACCCATGCCAGTGGCACACCCCTTGGAACTCCCCTGGGGGGTTCCCCATACAAACATTTTAAAAAATCACCATTTTTGTCACTTTATTTTATTATTTTTTATTTATTTTATTTATTTTTATTATTTTATTTATTTTTTCTCCTTAGAAATTTATTTAGTCAGAACATATGTAAATGAAAAAATTAATTTAACTTAGTAATAGAAAAGAAAAAATACAAAATTACTGTTTGAAGTCTTTTTTGCTTTCAAGTCTGGGCAATTTCGCACGGCTCTCTAATGTCGTCGCCATAACAGCCTCTACATTTTCCGGTATAACTCATTTGGAAACCAAACCGCATGCACATGGAGCTGCCTTCAAATCGCATTTACATGTTCCAATGAAAAAAATTGTTTCCAGAGATTTTACATACTCTGTAAATTGTTGGGGTTTGTTTCTTCTCTTGATTTGCTCTTTGTCAAGCAATCTATTCAATTTATTACATACACTTTTTTTCAGCATTATTTCCATACCAAGTTTTTCCCAAATTCCAATCAACTTATCTTGTACTTGAATAGTGAATGCTTTATAGGACAACTTTTTTTGTTCGCTCAAGTAAAAATAATATCTCAAGATATCCAGATGGGTTGGTAAATTAAGATCAGTCAAATCAGTAGACACACCAAAAACAGTAACATCATGCCTGGGTATATGACTCATTGGGTTTTCGATAGTTGTTGATGTTGTTATTGCTTCATCTTGTGGTGTAGAGGATGGTGGATTCATTGTAAACTTCTTGATTTGGAATGATTTTTTTTTAAATATTTTTTTATCTCAAATTAGCACTTCACACTTCGAGTTCTTCACAACGACTTAATGCATTCACAAAAACTGTTGCGTTATATATGGTCTAGGAGACGAGGTAATAAGAATGAAATGGTAATTTCAATTCTACCTGTAACCGATTTTGTTGTCAAAACTGCCCATAAAGTACTTACATGTAAATTAAACGTTAATCTGACTACAAATTCTGTTAAGCAAGTGCGCCTTTTATTACTTCTGGAAAATCCTTTATGATAATTTTATGCTCAATTCTACCTGTAACCGATTTAGCTTAAGTAAGTTTACGACATGCAGCTGTGTCTTGTGGTGGCTTAAAAAACCCACACAACTTATTTTACGACCTGCAACAGAACGACACGTTCAATTGCTAGCTAGCGTTTCCAAACGAGTTATACCGGAAAATGTAGAGGCTGTTATGGTGACGACATTAGAGAGCCGTGCGAAATTGCCCAGACTTGAAAGCAAAAAAGACTTCAAACAGTAATTTTGTATTTTTTCTTTTCTATTACTAAGTTAAATTAATTTTTTCATTTACATATGTTCTGACTAAATAAATTTCTAAAGAGAAAAAATAAATAAAATAATAAAAATAAATAAAATAAATAAAAAATAATAAAATAAAGTGCCAAAAATGGTGATTTTTTAAAATGTTTGTATGGGGAACCCCCCAGGGGAGTTCCAGGGGGTGTGCCACTGGCATGGGTGGATCGGCCCTCCAAAGTTAGTGGGGGTCGGTCATACATTTGGACTCGATTGGGGCACTCTAAATGGGTCAAAGTGGGATTTTTCAAAACTTGACCCTACGGGACAAAAGTCAACAGTTGGGGGAATTCGTTTTAGAGGTATGGTTCCTTCGGCAAAGTTTCTTATTTTGATCCCTAGAATACGATTTTTACTGAGCCATGGGCGATTATTAAATCGACCCGCCCTAATATGTATGTATTGCGCATAGTTCGGGGACAAAGCCAAAAAAGTGCCCAAATATGCTGTATATTAGTCAAAGATGTCTTCAAAGTATTCGTAAGACATATGAAGAGTTTTAGGACAGTACTCAAACTCTTTCTAGGTCTTTCTAATATGAAGATTTGCCTTCTCCACATATGAGCTGCCCGTCCTTTTCTTCTGCTACCTTGTGTATTCCACTCAATTT